>MAYD01556691.1:0-10266 GCA_001909325.1 Ruellia speciosa
AATCTGCCAACGGGAAGTCAATCAGTCTGCATGGAATTCTGTCTCGCTGATCTGAACGGGTATGTCCTTATGCAACTTGGTGCATGATACGGTCCCTCCTGAAGGCAATGCTACTACAGTCCTAATGTCTAAAGCTGCTGTGAAGTCATGAGAGCATGCATAACGAGAATAAAAGAAAGAACACGATGCACCGAAATTAAACAAAATGAAAGCGGATTGACTAAGAATCGAGAAGGTACCGGTTATGACGTCTGTACGGCCCTCTGCTTCTGTCCTGTTCATCACATTCAGCCTGCCCCCGGGCCTGAAAGCTGGATTGTACGCAACCTGTTTCCCTTTATTCTTGGGATATTCTGAGGCGGCGTGTTCTGCAACTGAGGCTGCCTTGACTTCTGTTGTGGAGGATTGGGGCAGTTGGATCTCATGTGCCCCTCATGTCCATAGTTGAAGCATGTGAAAAGAGAATCATCGCATCTGCGGCCATAATGGTTCTTGCCACACTTCAGACATCCGGCACACAATTTCTCGGTTTGGGCCATCTTGCCCTTCCCCTTACTCTGATTCTGACTCTGATTAGGTCGGTCCTTACGACCTCCTGGCCTTACTGCTTGGAGTGGTTGTGCGTCTTTTATCACGACACCCTTCTTCTTCTTCCTCTGATGCTCCTCACGAGCCTTGTCCTGACTGGACTGCTCACTCCTGATTCTACTCGAAACTCGAGAGATGTTGGCTGCCCGCTCATACATCTCTTGCACGCTAGTGTGGGTGTGTCCAGAGATTGCTTTCTGGAGGTAAGTTGGTAGTCCTAGCTCGAATTGTTCCATAAAGAACTCATCCTCTCTGGCTCCCGCCGTCAGGTAGCGTGACAACTCAACAAACTTGGCATGGTACTCTGACATTGTCATGCCCTTGGTCATTTTGAGATTTCTAAACTCATCGACCTTCTGTCTCCTCATGAATGTGGGGTAGAACTTGGCCTTCAAGTCCGCCACAAGTCGATTCCAATCGTAGGCCCCGTCGGCGATCTTTCCCTCACTGACTGTCATCCACCATATTTGGGCCTCTCCGTCGAAGTAGTAGGTCCCGATGTTTACCTTCATGTCCTCATGGCACTTGGTAACTCTGAAAATCTCTTGCATCCGGTAGATCCAATTCTCTAACTCTGCTGGGTCTGGCAATCCTAAGAACTGCGGTGGGTGATGTTTCGCCACCTTATCGTACGGATCAATCTCAACCATCTGATTCTGATTCTGAGCCATCTGGGCCTTCATCATGGTCATAAACTGCGTAAACTGATCCCCTGCAGCTGGCGCAACTGGTACCCCTTGCTACCTATTCACATTCCCTGCATCTGGCTGCGGGACTCTAGGAGATACGTTCCCCACGGATTCCTCCTCAGTGTGATCGGCCTCACTAGCCCTCTGATCATGAGCAATGTTGGGAGCAACTGGCACCCTATCTCTGACGGCTCTAGCTCTCCTAGGTGGCATCTACAAGGACAACGGAGTGCTCGTCAGTGTCTGTCGACCCAATTTAATTACATGTGAAAGAGTAAATATCACATCGGCACCAACTTACATACAAACATCAATCACAAAGCAAGAAAAAGGAAAACCAAACCACTCCCCCTACCTAAGTTTAGCCAAGTTTTAATTCACATAACACATTGGGTTTCCAAATTTTATTCCAAATATTAGAGCATAGATGCTCTGATACCAACTTGTAACGCCCCGATTTCCATAATCAGAACATGTTACCACCACACCTAACTTACCCTGAGATCTAATAGTCCCAACGTAAGCTCGGTGCTCAGGCTAACCTAATCATCTCATCCTATCAGAGTCGCGGGATTTCAAGAAGCAACGTCCCCTCTTATCAACACCATCATACTTGGAATAAAAACACATAATGCAGAATTCATAAATAAATACAAGTTATTACAACCCGTAGTGTCAAGTCTTGTCCCACACCGGGACTCGACCACTTAATACAAGCCGACTATGAATAAATTACATGAGGTCATGAGAGAAATAAAGGTCAAAACCCTACAACCAAATACGAGGTTAGAACGGCCAATAACAACAAAATGTTCTCTCAGCCTTTCCAAAAGAAACCCATCGAGTAGTAACCTGATTCCCCTTTCACTGAGTCGGAGGAGCATCCTCCCGACCGTCACATCCACCTGTGATGCATGAAGCTGCATCGTTAGTCACGAAACTAAGTGTGAAACAACACCAACAGGTTAAATAGGAATCAGCGATACAATGCAGTCCAAGTTGACGACACCTCCATATGTGTCGACCAACTGGTTGATCTTAAAAGCGACGCAACAAGCACGAGTTAAAAGTATGCTATGCGGATGCACAAGTTAAAACAGAATAAGAAATGGCAGCTTAAAATCATGCATTAAACTTATGCAACAAGCAACACCCTAAATCCCCTACCGGATCCACGTACACAAGCTCAAAGGGTGCCATGCGTGTCATGCACGGAACTACCAGCCATGACTACACGCATGGTTAATCACTGAGCCCTCGACTCAACCTACGGTACAACTCAGGACACTACCCATGACACCTGTATCACGATCTGGTAGCCCCCACCTTGTAATGCCCCACCGTTTTAGAGTCGTTTTGAGTCTAGGAATCCTTGCCTTTGCGTTTCGTAGCCTAGGGACCCGTCGCGATGTCGTTTTCGGTCTCGTAGAGTTAGAAATCAGTGTGTATCTCCTCAACCACTTAGCATCTTGTGTTGATTCTTGCATCATAGGATCCCTAGTGTCGAGAGGACCATTTGAACCTGACCCGATTTTGGGGGTCACGCGGTCGAGGGACCCGCGGTCCTTGCCGAGTGCAGGGTGAAAACCGCGCGAAGCGCGGGGCCCACCTCTGTGCAGATTCTTTTTGTGTTGCGTGTCGTCAGCCTTTTTCTTCACTTTTACACTTCAGACTTCTCACTTCTCCTGCATCTTTCCCTCTCTAAGTCTTCAAACTCTCTTAAGAAAACCTTGGGAGCCTTGTTCTTGCTAATTACTTGAAGCTCCATTTTCACCCTCCAAACCTTCAAATCCGGGCAAGCTTATTTGAGGTAAAGTCATAGTACTCATCCTCTAGATCATTTCCCATGGATTGCATGTTCGTTTCGGGGCTTGGTTGGTTGAGTTTTGAGTTCCTAAAGCTCAAAAGTGGTTGCTGTCACAGTGGGTGTAACACCCCGATCCCCATGACCGGACGATGTTACCGCCACACCTGACTTACCTTAGGTTCTATGGCCTAACCCTTAGTAAGCTCGGTGCTCAGGCTAACCATGTTCCCTAATCCTATCACATCAGAGTATGCTAATTTTCAGGAAGCTAGTCCCCTCTGATCACAGCTTGAAATACTGAATCTTATCTTGAAACAGTCAGTCACCCAAGTCACGTATAATAATAGAAAGATTATATTACAATGTACAAACTATCCCACGCCCGGGACTCGGCTACTTAATACAAGCCGATAAACAAAATGACATGAGGAAAATAAAGATCAGACATACGTAGATAAGTGAAATGCAATGCAAACAACAGTTAACCAGATATGTTCACTCATCCTCACCAAAACCCAAAGGCGCAAGCCTTACCCGCGTGATCTAGTGGCCTGGAGGTATGTCCTCAGGACACTTGACACCTGTATGCATAAAGCACAGTTAGTCGAAACGACTAAGTACGAAACATACACAATAATGCACATGCAATGAATTCCACCCTGAGGTCATTCCGTAATGCACTCAGAGGGTTTTAAAATCCAATGCCCCTTTTATTCAAAACCATGCAGGTTCATAAATCAATATCCTTTCTCAAACCGTTCACCCTAGACGCAACCACAGTTTAGCTACAGCTCAGGGCAATAGCCCTTAACACATGATCGACGACTGTGAATTGTCTCGGGGTTTTAAATCAAACTCAAATGCAACCTAAGAGAGACATTAGGCAGATCATGCTCTATAGTCTCAGAGGTTACAAAAATCGATGCACAGATCAATATGCAATGTACGCCACACTGCATATATCCCTCAGATATATCTCAGCGGTTTTAAAATCCTTTCGTGCAACAGATCACCATGCAACATGAATAAAACTCAATAATATACCTCATGTAGCAGATCGCATGCAACATGAATAATAACAAATAATATGTTTCATGTGGTAGATCACAATGCAACATGAACACCATTGAAGTAATAAGCTTAACCATACAACGGATAAATGTATAAGGCCAATCGATATACAGGACTATAAAGCAATTATCTTCTAGACCGTTAACTATAGCACACAGAGAAGTAGAGTGGATAGTGACCATGACCGGCGAGTGGTTTCCACCAACCGACCCACTGCCAGAGATAAGGTATGCTAAGCTAAGGTACAGTCGAGTGGAATCACCCATCTTCGACCCAGTATACCAAAGCATTGAAATGGAAGAGGGAGCGGGATCCACCAACACCATCTCCAGTGGAAAATTATAAAAGGGCGGGATCCACTGACACCTTCCCTACTTCTATCCCTAAATTACCGGTAAACCTCCTTTAAGGGAGCGACCCCGAGGAGTGGAACATGCTAAATAAAATATAACGCAAAAGGGATCACCTCCTACGGGTGGATATTAAACCCTATGGTGATCAACCCAAAGGGGAAATTTTGGTCGTCACTCTATCTTCCTCTTCACGTGATTAACCATTTTAATGAGATGATCCAATCGTCATTAAATTATCACACTAGTTTCCACTTTTTGATATGCCTTTACGTTGGTCCGAGTCAAGGAATAGACGTCGCTTGCTTGATCTCCAACAGGCTTACCAGATTACATACGATTCCGTATTACATGCAAGATTCATTTCATCCAAATGACTAAACAAGCACGTAATTCACATATAGGCACATAACAGGTAAATCATGCATAGCACAGTACGAACATATAAACCAATGAAGAAAGAAATAAATACGTCATGTATTCACATTCTAATGAAGAAAGAAATAAATACGTCATGTATTTAAATTCCTAGACATAGTAATCCTAAGTCCTAGGCCAAAACGGGTCTTATGGTTGCCCAGTGTAGTCCGTACCGTTATCTACAGTCTTCTGAATCTTGCCTGGAAAATCAGAAACTCTGACACTGATCGCTGTCACGTCACTGATTATCTGAAACCCGGAATAACTGACATTAATTCCCCTGAATCAATTATCCAACTCAAAATATTTTAATTTAATTGTTTGCCTGACAATTAAATTAAAATAGTCATCATTTTATTTAATTGTTTCCTAACAACTAAATTTAATAATAATCCCTTAGATTATTATTATTATTCTTATTGGATTTTTATTTGTTTGGACTGCTCAGAAGTTTCAAGCGTAGTATCTGCAAATGCAATCACTTGTCCATACATCTCATCATCGTAGGAAATAAATAATTAATTTATTAAAAATTAATTAAGTGCCTCAATTTCTTATTAATCCCAATTAAGGAATTAATTTAAGTCAAGGTCCAATTCCCAAGTCTGCAAACAGTTCAACAGATACTGAATGAATAAATTTAATCTGCCAAAGCCCAATCCGCAGTTTGCCTAATTTAATTAATTCAGTCCGGGCCCAGCCCATCTACTATTGAACTCGATTCAACAATTTATTTCCCACAGCTCATTTACCAACAGTCCGGTCCAGCAATTAATCAATCAATCAATCAATCAGCCCACTAACACAGCCTGCCCAGATGCTGCATCAATTCAACTATTTTCCCAAGCCCATTTTCAATAACAATCCATTTCTTCACCCAATTTAATCTCAAGGATCAAACACAAGTTTCACCAAGAACATTTTAAATGCAATGATGAACAACATGAAGGTGTGTGGAACAAGATGAAGGATGTAAGAACACCCACTGCCAACATGAACAAAGACCAATGCGACCAAAATTGACAATTTGGAGGCATCGGATCGATCTCGATCTTTGTCGTCATTGGCCAATTCCAATTCCAATTTCAATGTCTCCAAACCCAAATTTCAAGCCAAAGGCCGAGAGGGGGAGACAAATGAAGATTGGATTCAATACCAACACTCCTAAAACCGACACTAAAACTGAAACGAATCTGCACACTGATACTGAATGCAACACACAGGCATCATACAGTCATGAACCAAACTGACCAATATAACTAGAATTGGAATTAACTGAACAGACACAACACAAGCTGAGACCAACCCTGCAACTGAAGCAGAAAATAGCACACAATCGATGGAATCAACTACACTACATACTGCACCAGCATACAAATAGAACCTGAGACTGCACATTTCAAGGGATTCAACACACGTCTAACCATTTGATAGACAGTTCAAGGATGCCTCAAACCAATCTCGGTTTCTCATCATAGGCATCATCCGTATCCAATAAATGTCTCCAACCTACCATCAATCCCTAAGGATCGAAAAGGGGAAACATAGTATTGGATCAATCAAACCAAATGAACTGAGACAAGCAATATCCCACAGATCCAACTGGCAGAACAACCAACACTGCATACATGTAACCAAAACATCCCAATGCCTCCAACCTTTATTTTAAAAGGGGGAAACAAGTGGAAAAGGTTTTGGAACAAGTTTCCCAACCAAGTGCTCGATTCACATCTTCATCGGGCAAAACAAAACTAAACACACACATATTTATAGGATCAACTAACTGACTGAACAACATCCATCGAACTGAACCATAACCAGAATACAACAGCCTCCCATGCCCCCCCCCCTTCCATAAGTTCAGTTGCTTCCAAACCATCAATAAGATGGGGAAACAAAAGAATCTGGAAGCTGATTACCATCCCGCCCTCAGATTCTTTATGAATCATCATAGGATCCAACTATCGCACACAACACACAGCAACTGAAACTGCAAGCAGAATCACAAACAGGGCACAACATAAGCTGCAACACACTGAGACTGAACCAGCACACAACTGGATACATCACAGAACACAGAACCGATTAAACAATCACCAACATCTAATACCGAATGGACAACAGAGACACTGTCCTCTTCACTGAACATGCCATCCAACCAAAATTTATTTTTGGTGGTTGCATCTCAGTACAGCCCTCATAATCATTCATCTTCAGGCAATTATCACTACCAAATCAAAACTGAAATCATAAACGGACATGGGAGCACAATACAGAACCAAATTGTGACCATCACATAACCAATCAATACCAACCGGACCATCAAGTAAATCAATCAATAGTCCCAACATACCAAAATCAACCTCGATATATCAGACCACTTGAGTAAGCATCATGACCAAAATTCCCAAAGTCACAGAGTGTAGAGTACGAGAAGGTTACCTTCGGCAGTGAACAAGGAGCATCCAACACCAGCAATTGAACTTCAATAATTGAGCAAAATATCGAGGGGGCTGGGGTTGCTCCTTATATACCCGAGCCATCCACCAACAACCCCTACGACAATTCGAGAAAAATGCCAAAATCCCCAATCTTAACACATACGACACAGCCCTCTAAGGTCGTATGTTTTAAGGTGGCAATGGAATAAACCTTACGACCTTCTTGATAAAACATGTGACCTTACCTTCCCAATTGTGCGACACTCTAACAATCCAAAATCCCCGTCACCATCGGCAGAATCAAATCGAGGTCTGCATCGCCGAAACCTTTGACCCCCAATTCCAACTACGCGATATCCCAATTGTAGATAAGATACGCGACATGGCCAAAGGCCAAAGGTCAATCGATTGAAAAAGACAGATAGTGTCAAAGGATCGGCATTGAAGAAAAAGAATAAGAAATCCCCGTTTCTCAATCGATCTGTTTGAATGAAGTCTGAAGAAGAAACCTTAATTAAACAAATCAAAAGTCCCATAATTTCAATTGAGTTTCCAATCTTCCAATTTAATTCAGTCAGGTCCCCAAGACTTCAATTTAATGCAATCGAGTCCCCATGTTCTCCAAATCTTCAATTTCAGCACCCAAACTCTTGGAAATTTCAATTCAGCGCCTGAAGTGTTCAAACTTTACATTTCGACCCCTTGAGGTCTTGGATATCATATTTCCCATCCCAGGAAATATTATTCTCTAAATGTAGCCCGTTGTCGCTATTGGGCTTCTGGATCCGTAATTGGGCTTTCTAATCCAACTGGACCCAATTACTTATTTTATTCGAATCGATCTGTCGAATCCTTTCGGCCCAAATATCCTTAATAAAATCCTTCACACTTTGAAAATCAATTATTTTCCTATAATTAATTTCGCGAAAAAATTTTACCCATTTTCTGTCACCGGAAAGAATATTTTTCACCGGAAAAGGACTATTCTGTAACATGGGATGTTACAGTGGGTTCTTCATGGGGCTGTCTTGGGAGCCATTTTTGAGTGTCCTATGTCTGGAATTCTGGGTAAGTGCCTTCTGATCAATTGTAGCATTTCGTTTCTAGTTTTCGTAGCACCTTTCGGATTTTAAATCGGGTTTGAATTGAGGTCTATAGACTCCTTCGAAGTCAGCTGCGTTTCGATGCTTCTATAGGGTTCCATTGATTGTTGGTGCAAGATTTGGGCATGTCTCTATTCCAAGGCAAGAGGTTCTTTAATTTCTATGTTTAGCATCATCTTTGGCATGAGTTCTATGTTGGGATTGGCATGAATTAACAGTTGGTAATGGTTAGAATCGCATGTTAGGACATTTGTAGAATTCTGGAATTTGGAAGGTTCAGGCAGGGGACGCGTGGTCCACACCCCGCGGTTTTCGACAAACCGCGTGGGGATAGACCGCGCGGTATCGCGAGGTATCCCACGGTTTTGGCCGCACAGTCCCTGTGGACCGCGCGATGCTGGGTTCTAACACAGGCAGTTTTCTATGGTTTTCATGCTTTTGCTTCGTCGTTTACCTTAGTATGGCTTAGTGCTTAGTACGTATACGACTCCGTAGCATTCATGTTATGCTAACTTCACTTGTTGGACGATTCACACGAGCGTTATGACTTAGCATCATTCTACGGCAGTTTAGGCGATGATCATCTTAGGCTTGTTCTTGATGCATGTTCTAGTATTCACTGTGATGTTGTACTAACCGAGCTGACCGTCGGGGGAATAGACGTGTGAGTCATTTTTGGGTAAGAAGCCCCGTTTGGGCAACTTCCGGGTGCGTGCTTTACGGTGTGTGTGAGTATCGTGTCCTAACACCCTTTGGCCCGTTTGGCCGTGTTTGGACAGCGAGGTGGGAAGCCCCGTTTGGGCAACCCCCGGGATCATTTTGGTGTGCGTGAGTGATTTCACGAGATTGACTTACCGTGTGGGTGTGCGGGTGTGTGGTTAAACCCGGGGTGGTTTCCTTGCGCATTGCATGCATATTGACTTATGTGCATGTGTTTGTGGTGGTCTTGTTTTGTGGTGCGGATGTGATCATGTGGGTCTTGAACAGGCCGAGCACGAGTTTTTTTTTTATGGTTAGTCGCGCGGTTAGGCATATTTTGGGATCCATGATTTGATGCCCCGGTACGGGAAGAGCCTTGTGGACCGGCTAATAATGCGTTCCTCCAGATAGTCGCGCGAATAGGACTGCATTTAGGATAGATAGGTGGACGTTAGGATTCATACATCACGTGCATCGCATTTCATTCTTTTACAACTGTTAACCGAACGCCTAGTATGGGCTGGGTGAGTTGGTTAACGGTGTCGCTTTCTTTATTACTGTTCAACTGTTAACCGAACGCCTAGTATGGGCTGGGTGAGCTGGTTAATGGTGCTGTTCTTTTACTGCTTTATACGTGTGTTATTATTTGTGCTTGTTGCTGTTCTCAGGGGATCCCTTGCTCAGCAGTGGCTGACCCCTGTATGTTGTTTCTTTCAGGTGCGCATGTCAGCATGGTAGATCCGGGATTGGGTTGAGAGAATTATACTTAGGTTATTTCCGTTGTCGAGTTGGTGTGTTATCTGACAATGTGTTTTGTATCATAGTTCCTTTCTGTCTGTAGGCTGTGGTTATGCGATGTATTTATGCATTACGTTTACGCTGGTATGAACATGTCTACTTGACTCGGATTAGGTATTTATATGATCATCGCTTTCCCTTAATCGAAAAGGCTTAATTTCAGAATTGGAAACCTTTCATGCTTATGTGTCAACGTGATTTTATTTTACCTGCCTTGTGTTGGCGAGCTTAGATTACCTGGCCAAGAGTCTAGGTTAGTCAATACGGTATGACGAACCCACTGTGATAGGTGGGGGCGTT
>MAYD01556717.1:0-12737 GCA_001909325.1 Ruellia speciosa
TTTTAATTGGCCTTCGATTTTAATTTTGACATTTTTTTATTTTTATTCTTAAAAAAATATGTCTAATGAAAGTCAAATTAAAGAGCTTCAAGTTATCAGCCTAAGTGCTAATCATTTGACTATCACATGACTTATATTTTGTTTTCTCATTCCTACTAATTTTTTTTTTTTTTTTTTTTTTTTTTTTTTTTTTTTTTTTTTTATTATATTTTTTTTTTTTTTTTTTTTTTTTATTTTCATTCTTAAAAAAATGTATCTAATCAGAGTCAAACCAATGACTTCTAGGTTACCAACCTAAGTGTCTAACCATTGGACTATCACATCATTTGTGTTTTGTTTTGTCATTCTTCTTAGATATTTGTGTGGAGGACTTTATTTGTCAATCTTAAAAACTAATGAGAGTTGAACCAATGTAACATCCCAGTTTCCATTGGTACGTCATTCTATACTGATTAGCCTAGACTAGTGGCCAACTAATTTGGGATATTCAGTACAAGGCAGGTAACCATACAATCAAGTTATTATTGACTAATTACTTAAATCTTTAGATAAGGAAAATTGGAAGTCACATATCATCATAATAGTCAAAAGTATGTTTCAGTTCAAAATACAATTACTGGCAACAAATTATACTAATATAATAATGAAGTAACACTCTGCTCATCCCACTTTCCCATATGCTGCTACTCCTCACTAGTAGAATCACGTGAAAAGTTAAACATTTTGGGGTCAGCAAAAGTTGAGTAATGAATTCTCGGTAGGCGAAAGCCTCTTTAAAATTTTGAAAAGATAGCAAATTTTCCCCTTTAAGAAAAACCCAATACGACAATAAGATATTTAACAGGAAATAAATAAAACGATAAATAAATACATAATTTAAAGTGCAAATGATGCATAATTTAAAGCATAGGGCGAGGCGAGTTGAGAACTCGTTTGTGTTTCGTTTTTGTCAGTTGCATGTTGTAGTACTTTCGGATATACTGCTTGGTTATGTAATTGGTTATTTAATTATGACTCCGCAATATAATGATCTTTCTTGCTTGATATTACCTGATATTTTATCAACTGTACAAATCTTTTAAAGAAAAAGGCTTTGGCTTTTGGGGGAATCCCTTACTCAACTTTTGCTGACCCACATATTTTATTTTTCCTTTCAAGTGATCCTGCTAGGTAGGATTAAAGCATAGGGCGAGGCGAGCGGAGAACTCGTTTGTCTTTTGTTTTTGTCAGTTGCATGTTTTAGTACTTTCGGATATACTGCTTAGTTATGTACTATTCCGATGATTGTATCTTATTGGTTTAAAAGTTTTAAAAGTATATTTTTCTATTTCTATTATCCAAAAATGCTAACTAGAATTATAAAATTTACATTTGTGGTATCTTGTATGATTTACCTGCCTTGTGTTGGCAAGCCTAAACTATCTAACCACTAGTTTAGATTAATCAGTACGATGTGGCGTGTCCAGTGGTAAGTGGGGATGTTATATCGAAAGGGCAGGAATTTTGGCTAATTTTGGTCAACATGTCGAAATGTCGAGATCTTGGATAGATCTCGACATCTCGACATAAGCTTAAGGATTTCGGCACACGGGCATTCTTAGACTGGTGTGTCGAGATGTTGAGATGTTGGAAAATCTCGACATCTCGACGGGGCCTATTTTTGGATCTTTAAGTTGTGTGTTGTGGAAGAGTTAATTCATTTATCACCCTCACCCACCAGACAGACGATAGCAACACTGTGGAAGCCCATTTGCATTTATCGTAAAATCCTAAAACACTAACTCATTAAAGGCTTGAGTCAAAGATCCAAGTTTGAATTCTTGTTCTCCATATTAATGTGAGTACTAATCATGGATTAATTTGGATTTTGGTGCATTTTTGCACGAGTTATTGTTCACAGCTCTTTTTATGTACTTTGAAGTGGGTTTTGTTGATGTTGAGTTTAAATGGTGAAATGGAGCTTGGATTTGGAATGATTGGACTTAAGTTTATGTTTGGTGTTGATTTCGGACATGGTTTGTAATAATTTGATGTTGTTGGTACTCTTTCTTTTTTTTTTCTTTTTTTTTTTTTTAATTTTTGGTTTGGTTTTCTAAATTTCTAGACTTTTGGAGTTGATGTACCTTAGTTCTGTTCGATGGATGTTTAGACATCGTGCAGACACATTTTGCTAGAGGTAGTTGTTCAGTTCATGGGTTTTTCTTTTGGCTCTTGATGTAATAGATATTCCAAGCATATTTTTCACTTGTAAATGCTGGAATTGGAAACTAATGATATAAAGTTGGGGTTGACATTAGCTTTTGTTTCCTAGATTTGATAGTCTTGTTTTGAGTTGAGTGACTAGGGGTTGATATACAGTAGCAATTAATAGAATATTTGCCCTTTGGTTCCGCTCCCCGACAAATAGTTTAAAGTGATTTTCGTGACTTCTTAAAGACATTAGCTTGGTGTTTAAAGAAGAGTGTTCGGGGCACACAATCACTCAACCATTCACTAAGTGTTTATCTTGGATCTTTACAACATATGACGTTCGACATCCAAGCTGTGGTGTTTGAGTAGTAGCAAAGACGATCAATTTGTTGCCAAGTTGATGTTTAGCCATAAACGTACTGGACTACCTTGGTGTGTGTAAGTGGTTTATTTTTGTAATTGAATTGAGAGGTAGGTTACTTAATTTAATTACTTGATAGTGAAGATTGAACTTGGGTTGGTATCCTCCTAACGTAGGTTGATTATGACCAAACGGGGTTAACAAACGTGTATTTTTCAAACGACAAGCAAATTGCACAATTTTCCTCATTTAAACCCTAAACTCCTCTCTCTTCCAATTCTTTACCTTGATAAGGAAGCAATTACCTTGATAAAGAAGCAATCGCTCCACTGGTTTGATTTGGTTGGACAATGAACTTACCTTTGAAAATTTTGAACTCCCACAGTATTTTTTTTCAAGATTGAACTTCTGTGGTACTGCTAAATTTTTTAGGAGAAGAGTTTGCCCCGAAACTTTGACTCGATGGACTTTATCCTCCAAATTATTAATCATATCATTTCTACCATGAACTTTGTTAATCACTCTCTAGCCAATGTATTTATACATCACAAAATATCTAGAATTAGTTGTGCTTAACGGAATTTGATTGGTGGAAATTATATGATTAATAGTTTTGGAGCAATATTTAGGACACAATGAGTTTAAACTCTTCAATCAATATGAAAATATCTCTCAAAAATTGTCATGCTTATGAAATGCAATAAAACATGTTTGATTATGCTAAACTGTTCAATACTATCATCTCTTCCGTTCGTATCATTTGGAGCTATATATTATGTTTCAAAATGTTTAAGGTTTTACGCATTCCAATACATAAATATATTCGTCTTTCCATTTTACCCTTCTAAGTTTCTTATTGCATTTAATTAGATAGTAGTACTTATTTTAAATTTTAACGGTACTATAGTAGTTTGCTTTCATGTCTCCCAAAGACAAAAAAAATTGGTATGGAGGGAGAGTATACGTGGGATGAATAACATGAACTTCCGATCGATGAATGTGCAACCTAGTTCCTTTAGGATCATTAATTTACAGTTGTATATATATGAGTATCCGATTCTGCAGATTGCACCAATGGTACAGAAAAATATCTGCATAAATCTTCAACAACTGGCATTTTTTCTCTGTCAGTTCTCTGTGGCGTCGTTGGAGAGGAGTATGAGCAAAATGTCGTAAGGCCTTTTTTACAGTCTATTTGTCTGTTTCGACCGTAGTTGATAGTGAAGAAGGGTCTTCTTGGTTGCTGGCATCATTATCAGACGGCAAATTAGAGACATCGCCTATAGGAGTTGATTTGTCGACATTGGTTGGCGATGCTGCCGCAGGGGATGACAGTACCTCGGATGTGTTTCTTTGCAAGCTCCAGTACATGATGGATGCTGTCAATGTGAGGATCATTTTCTGGTTCACCTGTCACCATGATTCGAAAGTGAGATAAAAGTTGGCAGACGGATTAACATAATTCTGCAGATGATCAAATGATTGGGTGGTCCATCGTTATTATGCATGCGTACAGTACCTCCATGATATCCTCAGGCAACAAAAATATGGTGCATCCAAGCTTGCGAGCAACGCTGATTATGTATGTTGCATTCGACTTTTTATCCTCATCTGCAATGAAATATCAGAGTAGATTCAGTTTTTTCAAATAACATTTTTGACAAGGTTCGATTTGGGCACTTTCGAGGCAGGCGGGAACAAACCAAAGATACGGGATTAAACATATCATTATAAATTATTACCACCATTCATATATACTTACCTCCATTTTTTTAAGATGTTACGTTTGGTTTCAACTATTGGTTTTATACTTTGTGATCTCATTGATTTGGTTATAGGTTTATGATTTAGGTTTTAACTAAATCTCTCGAGTGGTTTAAAGAAAGATTTTCCCAACAATGTTATTCAGATAAACTACAATAAATGAAAATGGGAGATTGCTTACCAGTTTCGCCTTTTGTGACCATCTCCCAGTTAGTGACTCTAGGCTCAACCGCGCTTAGTAGTTGGAGGAGGAAAATCCCAGTCGAGATGTTTTTATCCTGAATTCATCAAAAGAATAATAATAAACAATAAAAAAAAATTATAAACGAAAGCAGACAAACTATATACATTGCGTTACACGTAACATGATCCATGTTCGTGTGTTACCTTGAAGCTTTCTATTTGGGAAGTTCTGCTGGATTTCTTAACTTTCTCGTTAGCCCAATTTAGTATGTCAGCATCTGACATCTCCTTCTGTTTACCATGAGATCTCAAGTTTTTCAACAACCGGAGCATCGTAAATCTCATTAACTGCCACAGAAATGCTGGAGAAAAACGAATCCATGCCGTAGCATCATCATGTGCCAACAATAGACTAACAATTACACAGTCAATAACATATTTATTATAAAGAATTCAATGATATTCATCTGGCCTTTGTCAGACCAATGCTGAAGATCTCTGGAGTCAAAAGGGCCATGTTTAAACCGAAGACAAGATTAATTGTAATATCGCGAGGCACTGCATCCTCATAAATAATGCAAACCTTCGTATTAATAATTTCAGAGTTGTAAAACCCCTCAGGCACTGCTATCGACAATACCAACCAATGTGTTCCAACATGTTATCGACACCGGTTTAAAACTATTGGTTCTCAAGACCCTATCAAGAACTCACTTCAACATTATTCATCCAAATTAACAAATATCCTATTTTCGATAGCAGTGCATTATTCATCTGTAAACTGCATTAGCATGGCCATCCTCAAAATCTAACTACTTTGGTCAGATCTTCCATCTTTGCATGCCTCGAAAAACACCACCATATAGTTCATATCAGCATAGAGTATAATTTAAATAAGCTTAGCCAAAGAGTGTTTACTTTAGTTGAACATTTTCACAGCTTTAACATATTAGACAATCAAATATCCATAGCTTTCGATAAGGTATGAGCAAGATTGAGCCCCTTACCTAATATGAGCTTCTTATTTCCCTGCACCAGATCATTTCCTGCTACATTGACAAGGGAGAAATTCAATTCCTTCCCGATTTTTATGACTTGGTTTGCATTCTCAACTTTCCTAAATGGCATCTTAATCGGAGGTTTTGTAGCCACTTTCCAGTTTACAGAACCAGGAAAAATTTTATCCATCACTTCCAGAAGAACCCATCTGAAAAATTATCGAGCTAAATTCATAGTTCAGTATTTGTCAACATAGAAATCATATATTGCACTCATATATAAATAGAAACCTCACCCTGTCCGGACATCCTCAAACACATTGTTGACATGGGATTCAATTCCAAGGCTGTTGATCCACATACGGAAACATCTCTCTTCCCTAGATGTCTCAGCATCATCTGTCATCACCTCAGCAACGGAAAGATTATTCTTATCTGTACGTAGTCCATTTCTGGAGCAGAAGTCATGATAGACAAAACAAGTAATTATAAAGCACATGAATGAAAAGGATAAAATATAAAAGATGATAACAAAATATTCTCGGAACAAAAATGAGACTGAAAATAAAAATTAATAGAAAAAAAAAAATGAATCCTTCATAATGTTCCTCAAAAGAAATTACAGAAGGCAAATGAAACTAAAATGTTTCTGGTGTCTTGCCATCTACTAACTACGCGATATTTGCTAAGTTAGCTCTTTCATCTCTTTCCACTGATTCAGTTGCATAGACTCGAAAACAAAATCAATATCTAGTATTTTAATATTTTGCCAAATCCAATTCATTCACTACCATAAAAATACAACATTGTAACAGTGTTTAACAAGTGCAATAGATGAAACACTACAAGAAATAATCACTTGTATGACATAAAAGTTTGGGTCACTGGTAGGAAAAGAAGGGTGACCTTAGTGACCCTCTTTTCTGTCACTAGGGTCATTAGCGACCCTAGTTTTCCTAGTAGCTCCCAAAACTTTCAGTCGCAAAAGTAACTTTTTTCTTGTAGTGAAATTTGTGAGACTCAAATACAAGAGGCAAGTATTAGTTAAGAGTCCCAGAAATATGTGTATTTTTTCCTGCACACATGAGCCATCATACCAACACTAAAAGCTTTCATTTGGTTTAATAATTCGATCCACATCTAGGCCAAGGTTTCATCCTGACTGCTGAATGATTAACACGGAGATGTATCACTCTATATTTCTATCTATTACAATCTCCAACACACATGAATATCAAAATTGTATAAAAAGATTAATTATTGATGACACAGTTGCCTCCTAAACCATTGCATGATTTCTACAGTCACCAACTAGTGATTATGCATGTTTTACTAATTGTATATAGTGACTACTTATAACAAAATTCTTTGGTGCGTCACCTGAGTGTTTATCATTATTGCCACTGTAAAAATTTTCGAATTCAGACATCATCATCGTCATCGCCATCATTATCATTATTGAAGCTTTTATCCCATTACGAGATGTGGGCTCTACAAGACACATATCACTATTTGTATTTGATTAAAACACTCTTATCTAGATCCAACCGTAATAGGTCATTGCCTTCCCACTGCAATACGAACCAGAGTCTTTCGAATCTCTACTTCTTGTATTGGGTGTCTAGAGGTTCCATAAACATGTTGAAAAAATTATCTAAAGTTAATTTCTCATATTTCATTTCCATACATTTATCTAGTTTATTGTGTCTGCACATCTGTCTTAATACTAAAATTTCAGCTGCCCTCATTTATTACTTCATTTCTACACTTAAGCCCCCGCATTAAGCTCCTTAGAACATCGCTATATCCTATAAAATTTTCCTTTGAATCATATTGAGCTTTTATCATAAAAACAGGATGGAATATAAGAAGACATCATCTAGACTCTGTGATCAAATAATCCTTTACAATTAAAAGGAAAATTTTATAAAAAGAATCGTTAGACCAGAATCCTTTATGGAGCCAAATGCTAGGGTATTGAAAGAGAACATGAATAAAAAAATGAGTACCATATAAATGAGTATCTCAATATGGATGTGCAGATATAACAGAATGGATAAAATTAACAACGAATGCATTAGATGAAAATAGAAGTAGCACCAATAGATGAGAAAGTTATGGAAACACATGTAAGATGGTTTGCTTATCAGTCCAAGAGACCTCTAGATGCCCCAATGAAACAAGTAGAACATAGAGACTTATCTTTAAAGGTTGGGAAAGAACTAAAAATTGAAAGATACCATGTGGGGACATGCAATTCATAAAGTTGACCCCACATAGTGAAATGAAGGCTTAGATAATCAATTAATCATAAGAATAAATCATATTGGGACTTTATCATCATTCATTATGGATGATGCATGCCTCCATTTATTTCATCCTTGTTAAATCCTATTATATAAACTTTGTCCAAGACGACAAAATAAAAAATTTGACACTTATTTCTAATATGCTATTTTTCATCATTGATACACAATCCAAAAGTACATAACAATTGACCAACATGGGATATAATAAGATGTCTGTTAAATTGCACTTAGTCGACACTTTATATATTACACCACCAAACAGTGCATTACTATTATGTAGTTCCTATAGCAAATCAAGGCACAATCAAAAAAATTTAAGATGACCTAGATAAGATTTTAGACATCACAATTTCACATGTATCTAAATGACAAGAAAGTCATGAGAAGTCTAACCTGTTTTTGAATATGTGAGCAACAAATGCAAGATTCAAGTTTGTTGAGCCCTCAACAATGTCTTTAGGTGTAACATATCTTTTGCAATCCAGTTTCTCTGCTTGCTCAAGAACCAGTTTTGCTCTTTCCATGGGATCTTTTGCTTCCAGTGTCGCAGTTGTGCTATGTTCAGGACCAAGAGCATTGAGCAAGTATGCATAAGCAAGAGCATCCTGTAGTGGAATGAAGTCGTGATATGGTTTTAGAACAGAATTATCACATTTGATGCTAAGTTAAGCACTTAACAGTAGAATGTTGAATAACATCATATCATAAGCTCAAATTAGAGGAAACAATTTCTCCATCAATACTTAAAATAATAATGATAATGATGGTCAGGAATGATTAAACAGACGGGGCTTGAAGATAAAGTACTATATTTGACGAAAAATACGAAATGCTTATCAAAAGATGAAGCTATAGAAACTTCATTTTAGTGAACCTATAATTCTCCTTCATCTTGGTTGTCATAGCTGTGCTGTTTCAATAATCACAAGTTCACAACTGCCATTCTTTAATTTAGTATTTACCTATATTTTGTTGTCTAATATGCTGAAGAATGGAGTTGATTTATTGTCTGTTAGAAGCACCATGGAGACTCAATGACTAATTTTTTCACTAGTGGAAAATACTTAGCAAATAGAGACAGAAAATGGAGTAATCCAAGCAGACAATTCACTACCCACACAAGGAAAGCTCACAAAATAATTTTAACTCCGAATTATCCAGTCATATAAAGGGCTTCCCTTAGTAAGATTAATTGGATAAATATGCGTGCCTACATAGTAGGATAAAACCCATGATTAAATCGAGGTATTAATAATTATATTCTTGAATAAATCCAATCCTTAATCAAGTGCATCGAATTTTGTGCTATACATAAAAGTGAACATGCCCAAAGTGAACACAGTTTGTCTGCAACATACTAGTAATAAATTTAATTTTATGGCTATGTGTTGAAGATTGTTTACATGATGCACAATGAAATGTGTTTCACAGAACACAGGTAAACAATATACACAAGGAAAAGCGAAATCGCCATATAATATTTATATTCCAGCTCTTTGTTGTCACATATCTGACATAATCAATAATTCTCAAAACTACTGTGCTCAAACATAACATCTCAAGCTATTTAACTTAGAGAGTATCTTTTGGGCTCCTCATACCTTTATATCAGATGAAAAATTAGTAACCTGCTTCTTATATCCTGTTTTCTTCAGATGAAAATTCATCCATTTCAGGAGAACTTTCTCCGGGGATAAGCTAATGAGCTCCTCCACTTCCTGCATTTTGCAAATCCAATAATTAAATATATAATATTAATGCATGTGATTAACCAAAAAAACATTGTAACAAGTTAGCTGGATGAGAGTGCATTACCTTGCTATCTTCCAACAACTCAAGAAGTTGCGGAGTCTTCTTCAGATTAAGATCAGCTAGCAGTTGTATCTAAAAATTGCACGATATAAAAGGTCATCTTGGTCAATATTACTCATCAACATAATTTCTCAGCCTAAATCATAAACTATAAACTGACACTAGATTTTACCTTGATTATTTGACAAATCAATCCAAGGAGTAGATGGGGCTGTAGATAATAAAAAGAATGCCACACGTTAACATCAATCGTATTACAAGTGACATATAAAAGAAATCACTAGATATCAATGGCAACAATTAGCGCACCCTTCCTTCAACCAGATCTTGGGTACCAATGTTTACAACGGTGCATCCTATTGCCTTAGCAGAATTCAGGCACAGATTGTGGTTTTCATTCCTCTCCCACGGATTTAGCACTGGCTTAGTATTGATTGCACGCTCATCTATAGTACCAGGTACAGCAACATTGATGAGTTTACTGCAAAATAAATTAATTAAATGAGTCACTAACTACATAGATAACAAGCTCATTCTTGACTATTCATCAAAAAGTATTAAGAATCATTATGTGGAGTGCATACCATAAAAGAACGCCATCCTTTGCCAAGTCAAAGAGTGCATCTGTCGAGGGGTCTATGGGAAGGTACTTCTTTAAGAATTTGTCTTTTCCAAGAAAGTTGTTGATATGGGAAACATATGAAGCCTTCTCAGATTCACTGATTATGTGACGAAGTGTTGTTGTACTTGCTTTGAGGAATGAAGTTGAGCGGACTGCAGATGAACTTTCGGAGCCACCCGCTTTTGCTGTTGCTCGAGTTTGTAGGTTCAAATATGTCTTCCACATTACAAAAACAAAAAGGGGTACATTAATGTCATTCAACCAATTCTTTAGACTAGGCAATTAGTCTAAGCTTGTACTTCACATAAATTACACACATGACAACAAAACATAGCAGCTGCATAAATACATAAATGAATGATGAACAATAAAAAGACAGTTAGAGAAAGAAATCAAAGGTCTAAGAAATTTCGAGTACATACCCGAAGAAAGGATTCAAAATCAATTTCTTTGCTCATATCAGAAGATGACTCACTCAAGATGCCTTTGATTTCATTCTCAGTTAAGATCCCATCGATGGCCTTCAAACGAGCTATAACTGGTGGCAGGGACCCTAAAGTAACCTTCCCTGATTTATTCCTTGCCGACATATACTGGTGGCAAAATTTAACCATATCACAATTTAGGCCTCCTCATATAGAAAAATTAATTGTAATTTATCCCAAAAGACATCAATTTTTTCAGAAATGCGTACTTTCGATTGAAGGTCACGCAGCTCGACTTGAGTAAATTGGCTCTGAAGCCCAGGATCAGACACCAGAACGCCCACAAAATCCGACATTTTTATCTTGCACTTGCCAAAAAAAGATTAAAGATGTACGCGCTAGCTGAATCAAATTGAAGAACAAACAATTTTCAAAAACCGAATGTGGAATGATAAAATTAAATAAACCAAAAATAAAAACATGTAAAAACTATAAGGGATAGGAATGAATGCAGGATCACAAAACGCATTCAATCAAAGCATCAGAAAGCGAACCGCAAGAATGAAACGAATCAAATGTAAAAGAAACCAGACCAAATACATAACACGTAGAAGTCACACCTGTCGAAGGTTGGAGGAATCAATGTCGACAGCAGAGCCGAATAATCAAGAATTCCATCTCTTTGTATGCGAATATGAATGGTGTTGAAGAAAATGCAAAATGCGAAATGCAAAATGGAAGATAGGGGAACAGGAACAGGGGAGGAAGGAAGAAAAACCGTTGGTTTTTGGGACCCGCGAACGCATAGGGAGGGGACCTCAAAGGCCACGCTGGGCTGGGGTCCTGGCCCCTGGTGAGCGTTCAACCTGATATCAAACTACTTTTCTTAAATTCTATTAACTTCTCTATCTCAAAAAAAAAAAAAAAAAAACCTTCTCTACTTAATACATAAATATATTATTATTCACGGTCTCTTTTTCCTAATCATCGCTTCCTTATTGACCATTTTGCCCCTAACCTATAAATTTTATAAACTTCAATTTCTTTTATTTTATAAGGAAAAAAAGGCTAAATCGTCCTCTACACTGTCCAATTTTTCTATTTAGCCCTTTTTGCTTGTATTTTTCTAAATAATCCCTTACCTTTATTAATTTTTGATAAGTCCGTCCTGAACATATTAATAGGACATGCAAAAGCAAGTCAAATATCATTAACCATTTAAGTTGGTCAAATTGCTGACTTGGCTGCCACCTAGGTCTACTAGCCCACAAAGAAATATTAAATTATTGTGTGTCATTGCACGAAATTGGATTATATACAGAATCTGTATATACAGATCCGCTCAATATGGATGAGGATATATTCATTATTGAATTTATGGATAGTATATTTTTTATATGGAAAATTGAATTAATTCCCATTTTGAACATATTCCAACCCATTTTGAACATATTCCAACCCATATTAAACGGATCTGCATCGTGGAATTATAGTTTGGTATGTACACCGAACTGGCCATTGCACACCCACATGCATAAACACTTTTTCCAAATTCCCACCTCTTCACTTTAATTCACAATCACAATCCATATTCAAAAAAATTAGGGCTAAGGTTGGGGGCGACAAAGGAGCTTCATTGTAGATTCTCTCCATCCGTCGAGCAATGAGCAATATGGCTACATGGTTTAGACCACCAAAGGAAAATTCATGGCCACCACTTGACTGTGGTAAGTGTAATGCACAATTTTTGAACTTTTTCCAAAAGTTTCAATGGTAGAATCTTTATAGCCTTTTTCTTGTGTTCAATGTGGTGGTCCCTCTGTAATACCGGTATTACAAGTGAAGTTGTTAACACACAAAAAGTGAACTGGCTGACGTCAGCTCCCACGATGGATATCAGAGCCGACAGATTAAAGACGCTCAGAGGCATCGACGGGATCTAGCCGATGGCAGTGTACCGGCAGTCGGCGCAACAGAAAGAGTCGGCCGATCATCGCGCGACAGGGAAGAAGGGCCGAGCGTGAAGGGATGATGGAGCCTAGCTGCAGGCGACGCAGAGCAGGGTAGAAGCTG
>MAYD01556719.1:0-10030 GCA_001909325.1 Ruellia speciosa
AAGCTGTGGTGAACTATTTTAGAAGCATATTTCCATCTATTTGATAAGTGTTGTGCCAAGTTCATTTTAGAAGTATATTTTCATCTATTTGATAAGTGTTGTGTCAAGTTTTTGAGCCTAAATACCTTTGTTGGCAATGTGCGTGAACTTTGACTTAGCACCTATTTGATAACTCAACTTATCACTTAATCTGAATGGATTAAATACTTACTCATTATGTAGGTTTGATAATAGTATACCCACTGACTTAATTGATTAAGTGGTTTTGAATGTTAGGTTTAAAGGAGTCCAAAATTAAGTGATTTGATTTTCACTTATTATTACTGAATGAGAAGTTACTTCAAACATATTTTTAATAAATTTAAAATAGTTTTAGTCACTTACTCATCCAAACTTCAGACTCATACCCCATTCAATTTTATTAGTCAAGCATTTATCCTTTAATCAAACTATTTTAGAACCTTCTTATACACTTTCCCCCCAACTTTGAGGGTTGTTTGCTATGTTCCTACTTTACTTGTGGTTTTGACCATTTATGCACTTGTGTGTGAACTTGTGCATACTATTTGCATTTGTTCATTTGGCTTGAAGCACAGTTACGCTTGATCTCGCCCCAATTGCTTAGAGATTGAGGGTAATTAAGAGTTGTGAGGAACATATGAGGGTGAGATAAAAAGAAAAGAGTGTTGGTGAGGTTTAGAATAGGATAATTCTTGAGATTGTGGTTACTAAGTCATCCGACGAGGGGGGATAATGGTGACTATGAGTTTCATGAAAGATACTATGTTCACTAATCCGATGAGGAATAGTATTCCGGTGAGACGGAGGCCAAAGAAGGTTGTGAAGGAGAGCAATATCACGGAGTTGAGTCCAATGAACTTTATTGTTGGGATGACATTGAAACTGGAACTTGTGGGAATGGAAGTTCTAATGAAAAGCCATCTTTGAAGGATGTTGATCAAGAGTACGAGTATAATGAGCAATATAGTTCCAAAGACTAATCATTTGAGTGAAAATGAGTCTGTAAAAGAGATAGAGCAAGACATGACAAGTGATTATGAGGATGGAGGATGCTTAGATGATGATGATCATGGTCATGAATCTGATATTGAGCTTAAAGTTAAAGAATATTCGAGTAGCGAGCATGGAGTGCACAAGTCCAAAATGTTGTGTGGACAAAACTTTAAGTCCCTTATAGTAGTCACACATCATCTCAGTTCTTGGAGCGTGATAGGACTTATGAAGCTACACACCATATGATTGAGAGAGACTTCACAAGTCCAGCTGAGATCGTCCAATCCTATTCGTACTTGCAAGAGTTTTGAAAGGCATTTTAGAACTTCGCTAAAGAAACTTTTGAAGTAGAAAGAAGTCAAGAAAGTTACTAGAAGGATAGTCGATGAAATGCCACACCTACATGGAGATGAGGATCCAAGAGAGTATATGACATGGGAAAAAGACGTTAACTGTCTGCTTAGCACCTACGATCCCAATGGAGTGATAAGGGAACAAGAAGTCGATATGGTGCACGAGATTGGTGGCATAGAATGGGTTATTATCTTTGTCTTGCAACCTGGGACGAGTATGCACCAAATGCTTGAGGCCGTGAAAATATGATGGATGCGAACAAGGTTGAAATTCCTACATCAGATAGGTTTGAGCAGGTGATGAGGGAAATTGGAGAGAGGCCTAGAAAGGTGGAAGATTTAGTGAAAAGAAAGGAAGAGAGAAAAAAATGAGAGAAAAAGAAAATGAGAGCTTGAGGAAAGAACCGTGTGAGAGAGTGAGTGATGAGGAAACAAATTGCAAAACGTGAGTTTGAGAGAAATGAAAAGAAAGAATGTGTGAGATAAGAAAGTGCATTGGCAAATATGAGCGAGTAGAGAGAAGGAAAAGGAGGAACTAGCTTTTAACTCTCCCAACATTTCTTATCCTAACTCATTATAATACCACATTTAGTGTGTATTCTGTTTTGCAGGACATAGGACATAGCATTGAGAAGGGAAGCTCTTTAAGAAAGGAGAATTCTACAAAGACATAGCATTGAGAAGGGAAGCTCTTTAAGAAAGGAGAATTCTACAAAAGATCAAACGGATGGAGAAAAGCCACACAAGAAGTTGCAAGAGGACAAACGCGAGCATATAGTTGGTTATGCTAAGAAATTTGATGAAAATGAGGTAAAATCTACAACATGTGATTCGAGTACTTTTAAGGTATATTCCAACCCTATCATCTTTTTGATTTATGATGAAGAAGTTGAGAGGGAGAATGTGGCAATCAATGTTCATCACTGAGAGAAATTATATGAAAATTCACTTTTGATTCTAGTGATGAATTTGTGCAAGTAGATGAATTGGGAAAAGAATTTGGAAATCAAGAAGATTAAGATGTGGAAGGTAACACAAGTCTTGAGTATGTGAGGTATGAGATGATTCATTCACCTCCTGAAGTAATTCCTTTGAACTTTGAATTTGAACTTTTCACAAAAAATGGGGATTCTAGAGTTTCTGTGGACGAGCATGAACTACATGAGCCTAAGTTAGAAAATATGTTGAAATTTGTGAAAAGCATTGAAAATGATGTTAAAAGTGATGTTTATTTTGGCAATTTTGAAGCGAATTATGTGACTAATGTGATTTATAATCCCGTTGCAGAGAATGAACAAGTTGTTTTTGATCAATAGCATGACAAGCACAAAAGTTTAAAGAGCCATTTTGGGATGAAAATCATTGTTTTAGGCATCAGAAGTTGATATTTGAAGATGTTCTGAAAATGCACTTGTGCTTAGTTTGGTTCCCATTGTATTTGGATTGATAGAGCTTGCATGGTAATTTTGAAGGCTAAGGTGAATTGTGATCAAAAGGCATTTTATCTTGAAAATTTGAATTAGCTTGGATGTGTTCACGCTAGTGAGGAGTCATGGAGTGAGTTAACTGATGTGAAGAATATTTTTGCATAATTTTGAGGGTGTAGCATCAAACTTCACGCACGACCCCAAACTCTTGTTGTTTGATGATTTGAACAAGTTTAATAAATGTTGTTTTTGAATGATTTAGTAGGTAAAGATCTTTTTATTCATACATTCGTCATTTTGAGTGTCATAAATCTCTATACCATGCAATGTTGAGGCATGTGTTGAATATTGAGTTTGTCTATGAGTATTGGTTTGATGGTTTGATTGAGCAACTCAAGATGTTGCAAATAAATCATGGGTTGTTATTGTTCTTACATTGGCAATATTTTATTGATTTTAAAATGTTAAGCATTTTTGCTCGTTGTAGAGGATTTATTTTCCTTGTTGAATTTTTAGTTACACATACCTATGTTGTTTCTAGGCCATATTGATATTCTTCTAATTACCGTGGAAGACGTTATTGGATTTGTTCTAATTTCGAAGATCCTAACAATAAAATCTTCTTTGTAGATTATTCAAAGAGTTGTAAAGAGAAAGTGAAGACGGTTCTACATATCGATAATAAGTTTCATATTTTAGGATATTTGTATAGGAATCATCACATTGTGGTGAATTTCCAAATCCTATATTTTGAGCTTTATGTTGAGAAAATACGTGTTGAAAATAGGTCAAGTGATGAATTTCTGAGTTTTGAACTGGATGACCTATATTTTAAGCAAAATGGGAATTATTGTGACATGTCGGACTTGATGGAAGTGAATTTGGAGTTGTGTGGAAGAAGTTGTGCACATATCTTTGAAAAATTCAATACCATGTGTTGTTAAGTGTAAAAATGAGAAATGATGAAAAGAGTTTATTTTAATGATTTACCTAAGTTCCTTAAACCATTTTGGACTTATGAAAATTGTTGTTTAAGCAAAAATGACGAAAGTTTTGGTTATTTTGGATTCATTTGTACTTAAAAGGATTTAAGCTCAAAGATGCTTAACTGTGAACCTTTCATTTGCAAATATTCCATGGATGATGGAACATCCTTATAAAGAATATAAAGAAAGGGAAGGTGTAGCCACAATTGGGAGGTCATACACACTTGAAGATGATGAGATCGAATCGAGGAAGACAAGAATGAAGAGAGCCACAAGGGAAATCGAGAAGACGAAGTCAAGGCCACCATTGAAGGCCAATGGCACCATAACAACGCCGATCTGAGCTTCTTGGCGTTAGTTGAAGGATATGGCACAACAAAGCTACTTGGCTGGCTTCTTGGCGTCAGTTGAAGGATATGGCACAAGTTGTTGGCTCAAGAGCGTTAAAGATTGAAGGACTGGCTCTCATCGATGCCATGAACTGCTACGAAAATGAGAAATTAGGAGAACGCCATTTTGAGGCATTGGCGGTGGCACTACCTTGAAGAAGAGCACCAGAGAAGGAAAATTGGCATGCCTGTGCGCCGCCACTCCTGCTTGGAAATGCAAGTTTTCAGTATTGCTAGTTTTTGCTTAGGTGATGCCAATTCCAACAACTTGGCATCACGGCACGCCAAAGCTGAAGCCAAGCTGCCAAAATTTCTAAAGTTGCTATTTTGGGTAACACTTCTCAATCTGATTTTAGATGTTCTAATTGCAATTTTGTCCACAAAAATTTTGTAAATTATTTCAATATGTTTTGAAATTGCATAAAAGGACAAGTAAAATTGAACCTATGCAACTTGTTTAATTGCATGGGCTTCCCTAGGGCCTCTTAAAAGCCTTTCTTCCTCATTGTAAGAGTTAGACTTTGATTATTCAATAAAATTTTCAAAGATTCTCTTGAAAGATCTTGTTACCTTGGTGAGAGATTAGTCTTCTAAATCTTCTCAACACTCTGATAAATAATGGTTATTGTCGCGTGGTTCGTTGTTTCTTACAATTTGCAGATATTGTATAGCATATGTTCATTTTTGTGCATGTTTGTGATGCTTATGGCAGTGAAGTTCATGGCAAGTCAATTTTTGGCTTTTTTCTTTTTTTTTTTTTTTTTTTTTTTTTTTTTTTTTTTTTTTTTTTTTTTTTTTTTTTTTTTTTTTTTTTTTTTTTTTTTTTTTTTTTTTTTTTTTTTTTTAATTTTTGGTGTAAAAGAGTGTTTTAGGAGTTGGGCTTTGTTCTATTTTTCATATTTCAAAATCTAAACCTCCCAATCTAAAACCCTAGCTCACAAACCCCCACTACGGTTCTTCACTTCTTCTACTGAAAACTCATTGCCCCAATTGATTTGTGGAATCAATTGATGTTTCATCCTATGCTCATACGGAGGAGATGTATGAGTTATTATGCAATTTTGTTGTGCGCATAGGCGAGAAAATGTTATTCAAGTCGTGACGGATAGTGCAAGTCCCAATGTTTTAGCTGGTAAGCTTTATTTTAAATTTTTAATGTTTTAATTTCATCATTTATGTTTTATTATATTTTTTTATATTTATTACTTGAATAATGAATAGGGAAAATGTTGGAAGCTAGATTTGATCATTTATATTGGTCTCATTGTATTGATTGATGATCAAGGATATCTTTGAGATTCCAATTTTGAAGAAAACTTTTGAGCGGGCTATACGTCAATGCCTAAATCTACAGTAGACCAATGTTGTTAAGCATAATGAGGGAGTTCACGAAGATGAGGGATAGGGTTTGCCCGGTGAAGACATGATTTGCCACTGCTTTTTTGACATTGAAGCGCTTTCATGTTCAAAAATTGAATTTGAGGAAATTGTTTACATTTGAACAATGGAGTGAAAGCAAATACTCCAAAAAGCAAGGGAAAGTGGTGGCAAGCATAATCATGATGACTTCATTTTGGGATCATGCTTCTTATGCATTGAAAAATGGGGGGGGGGGGGGAGGGTCTACGTGTACTTCGGTTGGTTGATGGAGAAAAAAGACCACCTATGGGGTATGTTATAGATCCTATTATTTTGGATGATATTGATAATGCCAATGAATGGATGTTGGGAACTTTGGAGGAGGATGATTTGACTTGGGCGATGTTGAAAGAACAGCCAAAGTAAATGAGGATGCATATAGTTTTCGAGCTCGAACATCAAAATCGAAGAAAGGCAAGGGATCTAGCTCACAGTCAAAGGCTACTTCAAATGCTCCAAGACTTGAATTGGTGGATGAAGAGGATGAATTTGAAAGTAATATTGAAGACACGGATGTTGAAGAAGATAATGTTGAGGAGAAAGATGAGTATATTAAGTTTGATGATTAGAACTTGGAAGTTGAAACTTGATATTTGATTGAAGTGTGTGTTGGATATTGAATTAGACATGAGACTTATGTGTGCATGGTTGTTGAATTTTCTTTTATTGCTATTTTTACTTATATATTCTACATATATATAAACTTTTTTATGATTTTTTATATAGAGCGCCATAAGACATTGTGGCACACGCCACACCATGAGTTATACGCAATGGCTCCAGACCGCCATGGCATGCCATTTGCCACTCACTACTATGCTCATGGGTAAATAGGGCTAGATCCTTTGGTTCTTGAGTCAAATTTGCCATAATTTAAACCACCCCAACTTGCTTATTTTTATTTTGGGAATACTTGGGATACGTCACGTTTTGCTCAAGTATAGAGGTTCAAATTGTCTCACCATCACGATAAGAGCTCTAAGCAATTGGAAAGTCAAATTTTGCACAACGAGTGAGCTACACAAGGCTTCAAATAAAATTTCTCTACTGATACTCCATTGTCCAATGTAGGAACTTTGATTTGTTTTCTAACAAAGCAAAATTAGGTTGGCCAACATATAAATAAGTGGAGAACTAACTACTTTAAAGGGAGGTGATGATCTAAGGAAGGGATGTATTAATTCGGAAGGAAATGTCAGGTGTTCTTCTTTTCAAATAAAATAATTAAGTCAATAAAAAAATAATGTCACTGAATGGATAGAGCCCATCGTCATGGGCATTGTATGGTGCTGAACGTTCACCTCTCTTCATGTCACACCAAGAACAAACAATGCTAATATAAAGGTTTCTTGCCCTAGCTCTAAGCATGATTCTTCACACAATTATATCATGGGTTCTTCGGTGACTTCCTTAGGCTATTCTACTCTTTGAAACGAGTAGGTGTGAGTTTGAATGCTAATGGGTTGATTGTATGGATAGCGTGGCAGAAGTTAGGGAAGGGACTATTCTTAAGGGTTTCCATTTGAATTAGAGCTAGGAAAAGAGAGAGAATGATTATATAGTTGAAACTTATCCCTATTTACGAGAGAATATAGAGAAGGCAAAGTTAGTTCAACCTAAAAGCACTGCAATCTGAGAAATCTATCCACAGACAGCCTAATTATGCTCTTTCTAACAGCATTATATTTTTATTGTGAATACAATGAACATGAATGCAAAGGAAAGGCAGAATCAACTAACCTCCAAGCATATTACAGTTTGATCATCTGTCCCAAAAGCTGCCACTAAATCTTTTGACTTGGCAACTACTCCTTTTGAAACATTTGAATACACAGTATGAGATTGCAACACCTCGTCCAAATCTTTTTCTCTGCATTAATATTTCAACAGCATAAGTACAGCACTTGAAAACTTACAAAGCAACGAAAGCAAAGAAGATTATAAAATCTCATCTCACAACCATAACTGCAGCCTCCAAATCAATAACGCCCAATTATTTTCTTTGTTAGTTTGGAAAACATAGTAAAAGTCGGAATCCAAATCAGGGCAACTTGATAGCGTTCTCCAATGGCATAAATAGGGATCGCACACTACCAACACAAAGAACAATTTTTTCTATACCAATAGATATTTCCATCTTTCCAATCGAAGGAACATAAACACACAATAGCAGCATAAGATAAACCCATAAACACATTAAGGTCACAATCAAATCAGCAGCCGAGTCAATAGGAACAATAATAGAAAAGAAAATTTGAGCTTATATTATACATACACGCGAGAGCGCCATGATAGGACTTTGTTCTTGTAGCACGCGATTTCGAAGCGGTTGCCGTGTTTTTTGAGGCGGACCACTGCCACGTTTGTAAGCCTCTTCTGACCAATCGGTTGCACTAGTGTCTTCGACATCTCTTTCTCTCGACGTGGCGGCGATCGATGGTGATGGTGGCGGTGGCGGATATGCTCTAAATGAACTCAAGCAATCGTCGACGAGAGATTTAAATAGTGGTAACTGGGAACCTTTGTCGAATGGGCTGGGTAATCTTTTGGGCCTATTAATAATGGGCCGCCCAAACCAGTAGGAAGCCCATTCAAATTGTGAAAAATTGCTCATGAATTAGACATTGACGTCTGACGATTATTTTACAGAAAATCTTAAACCCTAAATCTGTTCATAGAAAGATTTAAAATTGATTAATTCATGGAGCAATAAAATCTCATGCCTTCGCCCGAAATCAGAATAAGCCTTGTGGAATCGTGATTGCAATTTATTTAGCTGTTACAGTATGAATTCTGCATGTGATGAAATTGAAGCGCGCGATGAAGGGAATTCTAAAGCCGACTCCAATGCAAAAGCCTTCTTTGATGTGTATGGTCCGGAGGTTTGTTTCTTTAAATTTTCAGCTCTTTTGTTTCAATGTTGTTTTAACATCTGTGTTTTAAATGGACCTGGTTTTTGCAATTTAACTGTTGGGATATTGTGTGGAGATTCATTATACTTTGTTTCTAAGTAGAATGGAAACTAATTATTGGAAAGAATTACATAGGTTTGTGGCAAAAATCTATATGCTACAAGTAAAGAAGATGATATTTGTAAGATTTGGTTATTATTGTTTCTGGGCTTCCTTGGCGTTTTGCTGTGTTCTTTTTCATATGTAAAATGTGTCTAGGGGTGGCAACCACCATGAACAGCTTTTATTTATTACGGGTCGATTATATAGGAAATTATAAATTTTTGTTTGTACAGCTTTTATTTATTCATTCATTTAGTTCACGAACATAAATGAACGAACCTTACTAAGCGGACAAATTATAAATAAATATTAAATAAGTATAAACGAACAAACAACATTAAACAACTAAGGAACATCTTGTTCAAATATAGTTAATATAATTATATTTACCAAATACCATTATATATATGTGTGTGTATAATATCATATATATATGTTGTATACAAACATGACATGTTCATGAACAATTAAACGGTTCATGTTCATAACAAACAAATGGTTGTTCAATCTCTTGTTCATTTAATAAATGAACATTAAAATTTGTTCACATACTGTTCGATTATTATATAAACGAATCATGAACGAATATTAGCCGACCCACGTTTACGGTATAATTCGTGAACATGCTATCCATTTTTGGCCCTAGGTGTGTGTAACCTCCCAGTCCTGCACGTTGTGAATTTGTATCTTAATTCAATCTTTTGCTTGTGTGGTAATGAGGTGCTTCCATAACACTACATGTGTATTCGCAACTGTTCTTGAGCTCTTTGTGATGAAATTCAAAATTTTGAGTGTATGCTGCAGGCAAGAGCAGATATCGAGTTTAAGCAGCCAGAAGTGAATTCGACCTTGAATCTGCAAGTATGTGTTCAGTGGGTGAGGGTATTCCGTTCAAGTTAAAATGTTGCTTCTTACAAACATTGCTGTAACAGGATGTTCAAGGACTTGCAACCTGGGTTCTTGCTGAGGGTTTCATGCCATCTTGGGTTTTTATTAAGGTAAATGATTGTTTATTGTATCACAGTTGTGTGCAATATGTGTACTCACATAAGGGCCTTGCTTGTGGTTGTTGAAATAAAGAGTGTATCACTCAACCAAGAAAGAAAGTAAAGAGCTTACTCGTATTCTTCTCTTTTGCTCGATTGTCTCATTTTTGAACAGAACAAGCCGCTGATTCCCAAAGTGGTCATGCTTTATGTCCCTGGTCTTGATGCAGCGTTGTATTTGTCACAATCTAAAGTATTAAAAAGTTTTAAAGAATGCTGTGGAATTCCTAGGGCAGTTCTAGCTCTCAGGTAATTGGGTACTACCTTTCAAAACCATCTCAATTTCACACAGCTATATATTGACAATTATGGTGACTAAGGTTGTTTTTTTTTTTTTTTTTTTATTTTTTGAAAGAAATTTTTTTTATTTAAAAATATTTTT
>MAYD01556790.1:0-17298 GCA_001909325.1 Ruellia speciosa
GTCGATACCCCAACAGTCAAATAACTCAAGGACTTGTATCTTCTGCTGTGGCATTTCTTCCCTCTTGGAAATGTTTCCAGTGCGTTGGCACTTGTCACAAGCCTTCACGAATGTCTGTGCATCTGCGTAAATGGACGGCCAATAAAATCCGCTCTCCAGAACTTTGAAAGCAGTCAGGTTCGCTCCATGATGGCCTTCATATGGGCTCTCGTGACATCGCTTCACAATTTCTAATGCTTCATGTTCAGTAACACAACTCCTAATGACTTGGTCGGCACAGATCCTATAAAGAAACGGTACCTCCCAAAAATAATCTTTTGTGCTGTGTAAGAATTTTTTCTTCTTCTGGTTATCCTCAAACTGCGGAATGATTCCACATGCGTGATAGTTTGTCAAATCAGCGTACCATGGACAATCAGTTTCATGCAGATAGAGAGCAAGATGTTACTCGTCAGGAAAGGAATCTCTTAGATCAGCCTCTTTCTTTAAGTGTTCTAGCCTAGAAAGGTGATCTGCAGCACCATTATTCTTACCACTCCTGTCTTTAATGATAATGTCAAATTCTTGCAACAATAGTACCCATCTAATTAGTTTAGGCTTTGCATCTTGCTTATTGAATAAGTAACGTAGCGCACTATGGTCAGTGTATACTATTGTTTTTGCATCGATTAGGTATTGTCTAAATTTCTCAAATGCAAAAATCATAGCATACATTTCCTTTTCTGTAACGGTGTAGTTCACTTGGGCATCATTCAGGGAGTGACTAGCATAATGAATGACATTGTGTTTCCCATCCTTATGTTGCCCTAAGACTACACCAACAGCTAGCAGCTAGCGTCACACATAATTTTGAAAGGCAAAGACCAATCGGGTGGTTGTACTATGGGAGCAGAAATTAACATTTGTTTTAATTTTTCAAAAGCCTCTTTGCATTCATGATTAAAGTCAAATTTCACATCTTTGCACAACAGGTTAAAAAGTGGTTTTACTATTTTGGAAAAATCCTTTATAAACCTCCTATAGAAACCTGCGTGTCCTAAAAATCCTCTAAGAGATTTTACTGAGTTTGGCACTGGCAAAGTGGAAATAACTGAAATTTTTGCATGGTCAACTTCGATTCCTGCTTCTGAAATTTTGTGACCTAGGTCAATTCCTTCTGTAACCATGAAATGGCATTTTTCCCAGTTTAGTACTAAATTAGTGTCCTCACATCTTCTAAGGGCTAATGAAAGATTCTCTAAGCAGTTTTCAAAAGAAGTTCCATAGACTGAGAAGTCATCCATAAAAACCTCAATGCATTTTTCAATTAGATCTGAAAATATAGATAGCATGCATCATTGGAAGGTAGTGGGTGCATTGCACAAACCAAATGGCATTCTACGATAAGCGAAAGTCCCGTAAGGACATGTAAAAGTTGTTTTTTCATGGTCTTCACTTGCTATATTGATTTGATTATAACCTGAATAACCATCAAGAAAACAATAGAATTTCTTACATGCTAATCGTTCTAACATTTGATCTATGAATGGTAAAGGGAAATGGTCTTTTCGAGTTGCTTCATTTAATTTTCTATAATCGATGCAAACTCTCCACCCTGTGATGGGTCTTGTTGCCACTTCTTCCCCTTCGTTATTCTTGACAATCTGCATGCCCTCATTTTTAGGTACGCACTAGACTAGACTCACCCATGTGCTATCTGAAATTGGATAGATGATTCCAGCATCCAGTAGCTTTATCACTTCCTTACGCACAACATCTTGCATCATCGGATTTAATCTACGTTGAGGTTGTCTAGATGGTTTAAAATTATCTTCCAAGAGAATTCGATGCATGCATATAGATGGGCTAATGCCTCTAATGTCGGCTATGGTTCACCCTATTGCATTAATGTACTTCTTAAGACACTCCACCAGAGATATTTCTTGATTATTAGTCAAACTAGATATTATTACCGGAAATTTATTATTTTCTGCTAAGAATGCATATTTTAAATGACTCGGCAATGTTTTTAAGTTCTAACTCTGGTGGCGACTCTACCGAAGGCTTATGTCTACTTCTCATTGGAGAATTTAAATCTTCCATCATACCTGATTGATTCTGCGTTGTAGCAGAATCTCTTTCTCCTTCCTCTTCAGCAGCATTGATGTTACTGTCATCTTTGTCAGCGAAGACAACATCCTTGACTTCTTCAACATTTACAGGTACCTGCATTTCACAGTTTTTCTCCTCTCTCAACCTCTCAAAGTTCGTTTAAAAAACATCCCTATCACTAGACATTAAAGACTCTATGTTAATCAGATTACAGTCATAAGCTTCGTCATAATTCACCACTCCAGCTGGATGTCTGAGCAATCTTTTCATGGAGAAAATCATCTCGTCTCCATTGACTTGTAGCTTGCCGTGGTCTTCACGGGTATCTCGATCAGAGCTCCTCCTGTGACTAAGAAATGTCTTCCTAGAATTAAAGGCACCTCAAGGTCCTCCTCCATGTCTATCACAACAAAATTGGCGGGGATTGGGATCTCGCCCACTTTGACTACGGCATTTCTGTTTACCCCAAGTGGGACTGCAACCGATCTATCAGCCAATTGCAGAGTCATCTTGGCCGGTTTCAACTCTCCTAGCCTCAACCGACTAAAAAGAGGGAACGACATCACGTTTATGCTGGAGCTGAAATCACAAAGACCTAATCCTGTTTTCCGATTATTGATCCAAATCGTAATCGTATAAGGTCCTGGATCAGCTTTCTTTTCAATTAGGGGTTTCTTAATTATTGCACTACAAACTGCATTAACGTTCACTACCTCCTCTCCATCCACTGGTAGAGTTCTCCTCTTAGAGATCAAATCTTTTACGAACTTAGCATAGGTCGGCATTTCAGCCAACGCCTCCGCCAGTGGGATGGTTATCTTGACATTTTTTAACACAGCAATGAATTTCTTGAATTTTTCTTCTTCAAGCACTTTCTTCAATCGACTTGGGTATGGCAATCATGGAATGTATTTTCTTTCTCTTTCTTCAGCAATCATTGATTCATCAGCCAAAATCTTCCCCTTACCTTTCCTTACTCTCTCCAATTCCTCATTTTTCTTCTCATCCACCTTTCCCTTGTTCGGGACATCCAACTCAACTGTCCCAGCATCTGCCTTAGTATTCTCAGAATCTTCCACCTCCTCTTAGATTTTATCCTCCATCTCAACGGGCTTGCTTATTAATTTCTCAACAACTTTTCCACTCCTCAACATCACAGCGTTACATTTCTCAACTGGGTTTTCTGAACTACTGGGAAGTGTACCTGGCTGCCTGATTTTTTTTCTTTAGCCATTTGAGACACAGATGTTTCGACAGTTCTGATAGACGCTTGCATATGTTTCTGAGCGATCATCATTTTTGCCATCATGGACTCAAGCTTATTCATTCTAGCCTCCAAAGTATGCTTCTTCTGATCTTGTTGTTGATTCCCCTGCTGATTGTAGTACTGCTGATTTTGGTTTTGTTGAGGTGGCCTTTGCTGATAATTCTGAGCTTGCCCTCGGTATTGTTGGTTGTACTGCGGTGGTGGATTCGGTGGCACCATCTAATGTGCATTCTGGACATTGCTGTTGTTTGCATAACTCAGGTTGGGCTGTCCTTGGTACCGATTGTATCCCATGTAATTATAGCTCTCTTGATTTTCTGCGATCTGAGAGCAGTGGTCCGTCTAATGAGGTCCTTCGCACACCCCCACATTGCATATTGTCAGCTGAAGATTGTGGGTAATTCTGTTGTAGCACCTGAGCTTCATATTGTTCTGTCTGAGTATTAGAATTTGGATTTTTCAACAATGTGACTTGACTTGGTTCGGTACTTTGGCCAGCTTTCAACATAGCTACCTGCTTTGCTAATGCCTCAATTTTCTTATCTTTTTCATCAACCTCATCTGAAACTGCACAAACACGCCTAGTAGGGGATCTTTTCCTTTCGTTCTGCCAGTTATCCCTGTTCTTGGCCATTCCCTCTATTATTGTAAGAGCTTCCTCAGTCGGTTTGTTCATTAAGTTCATTCCTGCAGCTGCATTTAGGAATGTCTTCCACTGCCCTGCCAACCCTCCGTAAAACATCTGTACCTTCTCCCAATCCAGAAATCCATTTTGAGGGCACTTTCTCTGCAAGCCAGTAAATCTTTCCCAAGTCTGGTGTAGAGTTTCGTCTCCCTTCATGTGAACGCTTGAAATGAGATGACGATACTCATCTATTTTTGACTCAAGGAAGAATCTTTCCAAAAACCTCCGAACTAGTTCCTCCCATGTACCCTTTTGCTCTGGAGTAAGAGATTGGTACCACTGTCTTGCCGTTCCGTGTAATGAAAATGAGAAGAGTTTCGATCTGATTGCTTCTAGCGGAACTCCGTGCTGCTTGATAGTATCACAATACTCCAAAAATGTCTGAAGATGAGCATGGGGATCTTCGTGCTTTCCCCCACAAAATTGACTATTCTGGATCATATTGATCAAGGCAGGTTTCAGTTCAAAGTTTGGCGCAGTAAACTCCACTCTTCCAGGAATATTCAGGAATGGTTCGACCATTGGTCGCATGTAATCTCAAACTGCATGGGGTCGTGGTTGGTTGGGATCTACAGGATTGTTTTGGTTGTTCTGCTAGGCTTGGTGTTGTGGTGCTGGTCTTGGGGCTTGCTGATTTGGGTAATTTTGATCAGGCTATGGATATTGTGGGTAGTATGGATAATAGGGTGGCATGTATGGGGCTTGGTAAGCATGTGGGTAATTTTGCGGTTGTGGAATTGTTGGTTATTGTCTGCTGAGGGAAATTCTGGTTGTTGTTCTGATTCAGAAGTCTTGGCTGATTAGGAACACGGGCTCCTTGCCCAGCATGTTGTGCATTATTTACTTCCTCATCTCTAATTTCGACGCCTTCATTATTTAGCCCTGCGGGTCCATCATTAACATTGTTCAAATTATTATTTCCGTTCCTCCTCAGGTTTTCTTCGTTATTTGCCATGACTGTTCTTTGCTCACTATTGGGTGATTCAGAATAGAACTGACGCTTCACCCGATTACTGGCCCTTAGTGATCGTAAGAGTCTTTCGATCTCAAGATTGGCAGGAGTAGCGGGTATGCCAGTTGAACGTCTGTTCATACACTTCAAAGATCAATTCGCCTGTACCTGATTAGACAGAATAATAAATTAAAATAAAATTTATAAAAAGCAATAAGAGTAATCAAAATCTAATTGTTTAGCTATAAGTGCAACTTCCTCCCCAGCAACGGCACCATGAAATCTTTTCAGGAATCTTTCGAGACTACCCTATATTGGTTGTCACGTATTATTAATAATTTGGAAAAATAAATGTGGAATGAAACTATTGCCACGTCATGGATTAAAGAAATATCAGTTATTGATTTTTGGGTAAATCTCGCATTCCTCACCCGAAAGCGCACGGGATCAAGATTGCAATATTTATAATGAGTACCAGATCGTCTCACTGGAGGAAATACGAGTAGAAGTATAAACCACACTTATGTGCAAACCAAACTTTCGATTTCATTACTTGATCAAAAATAGGGGCATGGGTCTAATACTAACTCTACTCCTAGAAATCAGTAAAATTATACTATGAAAGCATTAAAGAAATATGGTAGATGACTCTGGATCAGGTTAAAATATCATGGAATTAAATCATTTCCCAATTTCCAGAAATAAACTCTAGTTGTGAAGTCTTTGGAAAGGTCAATTACTTCAGTCATGAGATACTAATAAAATGCAGCAATTATTCCTGATTGTACTCATAATATTCCCTTGGGCTTTTGGTTTACGAGAAAATCACATAGAACTCATCAACAATTAACATTACATCTTTTGGAATAAATGTCAATTATATCTCTTATACGAGTGAGACGTCACTTGAGACAAACCACAATTTATTTCATGCATTAATTCACAATTTTCTTGCAGTTATCTTTCTCACAAATAAATCCTTGGGGTACTTCTAGCAGATTACACTACACATTACACTACAGCAGAAATTAAATCTATTCTCCCAAGTCTCTAACTGAAGAAATTTCCCCACTCGTACTTTTGGAATTATTCAACGCTAGAATAAAATTGCAGTCGAAATTTATCTTATTCTTTTGAAACGAAAATAAATTCTCGAATCTGACTCTCAACTGGTTAAAGAGATATCGGGATTGATTTATCTTACAATTAGAAAATGTCATGGAATACAATCAAATTAAATGAAATTCAAGTTTGTCAAAAGAATATACGACTCTAACTCAAACACTCGAAATTAAGTAATTAAATTGTACTTTCTAAATTACGTTCTCATCCATGAACCGAATATTTATCTCATGAACTGATTTAATTATTTATGTCACAAACTTTCACTTTTAATTGGATCCAAAAATAAAATCTTTTTGCAGGAAATTCTTTAAGTCCAATTAATTTACTTAAGTCCTCAAATCCAGTCCAATTCAAGTCCATAAATCAATTTATTCAAGTGTTGTCCACTTGTTTAGGTCCATTGATTCAATGGGTTAAATTGCCTTTGGGCTTAATAATTCTTCAAATTAATTGTGCAATTAAAATAGAATGGGAAAAGTAAAGACTCGGACCCGACTCAATTTAAAATAAAAGACTCAATTAGGAAAAATAAAAGAGAATATTAATAATCTTGATTAGGATCATGATTTAATTACAACACTCGAATGACACAAGAAAGATAAAATGACAAATAAAAGGACTCAAGACTCGAAAAGAAAAAATAAAACTCGAATGTTTGTTATGAATTATCATAATCCACATCTCAATCATTAATAAGGATAAGAAGAGAGAAATAGAAATAAGAGAAAATATAAATTATTTCCAAAGATGAGAAATCAACAAGGTGAAATTAATCATCCTAAATTGGTATCATTTAGTTGACAGGTGAAGATGGACGAAAAATTAATGATAATACTCGAACCTTGTGGAGGCGAGTATTTAATGAATTAATAATGGAATACCAATTTAAGACTAAGATATTCAAGTATTAAAATACTCGAATAAGGAATTAAGGTCTAATTTCACAATGATGAGTTGAGTTGTGAAGAGAATTTAAGAATTAAGGATGCATTGATTATGTGGAGAATTAAATTCCCGGCGAGTATTTAATGAGAATTAAAGTCTTATGAAGTGAAAATGTGTAATGAAAAATTAAAACACTCGAATGAGAATAAGATCTCGCCTAAGAAGTGAGAAGAAATGAAGCATGGAATAAAATCCTTGATTTAAGTGCTTTTGGCGAGTATTTAAAATCTTGTCATAAAAATAAAATTCTCGCCAAAATACAAAATTCTCGCCCAAACTGCATGACTCAACAAATTTTATGCACAATTATTCTGAAAATTTATTTAAGTCCAAATTTTTATCAAATGTCCTCATTAAACATGCTTAGACATCAAAACCTCAATTAAGTCTCAAAACTCGACTTTAATAAAAATTATCGCCCTAAGCACAAATACTCGCCCAAAAATTTAGATGTCTTAGTTAAGTGGTAAATATTAAACTAAGGCAAAGAATTGAAGCATATTTGCAAAGCGAGGTACTCGCCAAAAGAAATAAAGTACTTGCCACGGATATAAAACATAGTAAATACTCGCCAAAGGCAGAAAACACTCGCCCAAAGTAAGATTCTCGTCTAAGGCAAAAATATTCACCTAAGGAGATTATCATCTCTGCAAAATTACTTAAACATTTTCAACATGCCAAAACCTCAATTAACATGATTATGAGAATAATGATGATGAAAATGATGGATTAAACAAATGACAATTCTGCCAAATAAATGCTGTGATGGTGAAAAATCGAGAATGACATGCAAATTAAATAATTCACAGAAAATCAATACTATGCTTCTAAAATCATGAAATTAAGGTGCTAATCATGCACTTAGTGCTCTAATCTACAGAAAACACTAAAAATGCTAATTCATGCTTGATACCTCTGGAAATTAATCAAAAACTAAGCTCTGTGGGTTTCAATAAAAATTACAACAGCAAGTTCCCAAATCAAAATTGGCTACTTCTACTTATGAAATCTATAGAATAAACCATCATTTACAACCAATTAAATCCTAAGGAACATGCATACTGCAGAATTTACGTCTATATCCACTTTATTAACAGATTCAAAGAACACGGATAAGAATATAAAATTCATCAAATCTTCAATTATAACAATCAAGATCCAGAAACCAAAGCATGAAATTCTACAGTTCTAATCTGATCACATCTATAATCTAAAACTAATCAAAAACAGAATGACAAACTACAATCTAAGAACAATCATCCAAATTGATTTCGAAACAAAATCAAATGTCAGATTTAATCAATTTCAAAATTCATTTGGAAAATCAAACTAATCTACCAAATACTACTAATCTACACTATTCTACTAACATTCTACATGCCAAATTGAATCAAAACAATCCAAGGGTAAAAAGATCTAAACTATTCTACCACTTACAGAAACCTTGAAAATCTTCTTGAAGCTGCAGGAAACCGCTCCAGAGAACTCTTCCAAGCTTGATCTAAAAGGAAATCTGGAAGTGCGTATCTAGTAAACTGAATGATTAACCATTTAATGAATGTGCCCCCCCCCCCCTTTTTCGATCCAGTGGTGAAAGCTCTTATTTATAGATCTCGAAATCTTCCATTTTTGCATCTTGGTCCTTGAACTTTTTAATTAATCCCCGGCTTGGCACCATGCATTTAGAAGCCTTGTCTGAATTTCAACTTCAAACCTGTAGAGAATGCATATCTAATCAAATACTCATCTGAAAATTTTAAGTAATAGAATTCCGAGTATTTTTCCAAATATGCATGCCTAGAAATGAATGGCACCCAAAAATATGAAGAATAACTGAATCCTTCGAGTTTCTGAATCTTTGGCGAGAATTAATGTAAAAATACAAATTCAGCCAAAGTATAAAAATTCTCGCCAAAGTGTAATTACTCGATTAATTCAGTATTTTATCTTGACCAATGCATTAATTGAGTTCTCCCTTTCCCCTTTTGGCATGCATGGCGAGTATTTTGAATAATTTGAAATATTAATTAATACTCAATTCACGCCAAAGTAAGGAAAATTCAACCTCATTTATTCCTTGTAATACAGAACACAATTTAATTAATTCTCCCTTTTGTACCAAGCATCAAGCATTTTTATAAATTTAAAAAAAAAACACTTGAATACTTGATTTTAAATCCTAAAAATAATCAATTATAGATTTCATATAAGGGAAATTCAATTAAATTTGTTCCTTTCAAGATCTTTTCAAAATATGTATTCACACCGAATCATTTTATCTAAAAACATACTCAGAATAAAAATTCATTATTCAAACATACTCAAAAACATGGAAAAATAAGCAATATTCCGAGTAAGAATCCTTAAGAATGCATAATAAAATACTTGATCAAACTCAGACTAGAAATGCTTAATTTCCTTATTGAAAGCAATAAAAAGCTATTAAATGTGAGAGTTTTAAGTCCAAAACAGGCCTTAAAATAAACGATAAATGACGGTAAAAATGACCGGCATCACTAAAATAAACCAATAAGCAAGCATGCTCGAGCTCAGCTCAGCTCGTGAAAACTTGAGTTCGACGCATTTATTTGAGTAAACAAGCTCACTTCAAGCTTGTTTAATACTCGTAAAATAAACGAGCTGAGTAGGTACGACTCGATATATATTCGATTAGGTTTATTAAGAGAGTTTATTTGTAATTTTATTAATTTTTTTCTAAAAAATATATGTAAAAAGCTCGATAAGACTCGAACTCGTCTCGTTTGTGATTAACAAGCCAAGCTCAAGCTTGAAAACTTGAATTGAGTCGAGCTTGATTAAAAGCTCATTTAATTATTAAGCGAACTCAAGTTCGACTCGTTAATAGTTCGAGTTGAGCTAGAAAACTCAGTGCTTGTTTGATAAATTGACTTATCACTTAATTTCAATAGATTAAGTACTCATTCATTAAGTCATTTTGATAATAGTAAATTCACTGATTTAATTCATTAAGTGGGTTTTGTAATGCCCAGAAATGCGCTCTGTCTCTCGCACGGTTTTCGGCCCGTGGTGGAGCCCGTTGGGCTTCGGTCCATTTTGATCAGCTTACACATGATATTCCTAACCCTATAACCTCATTTGCTGTAGACAAATTTACTAGGTGTCGCCCTACATCTTTGTGCTCTCTCTTTCGTGGTTTCAAATTAGGGTTTTCAAGTGATTCCAATCAAGAGTGCAAGGTAAGGTCGTACTTAGATTATGGTGGATTTCTAGTTAATTTTGGGAGTCGGATTTCTTGGATTTTTGGGTGTTGAGAATCGGGGTTTTAAATCGTAGATCGAAAGGTTTTGAGGTCGAATACGTATTAAAGTTCCAAACTTTTGGTGGCCGACATCTCGATTTATCCAGGTAAGAGACTTACGAGTTTTATTTCCTGGTTTTAACCTGTTACTGGCTTGTTTTTATTGCTCTTGCAATTTCTGTTCTGACACTGACTGTTTTGTAATTCCGTGGTATCGGGTGCGGTATTATGAATACTGCGGCCAGGATATCGCGGGAGACTCCGCACTCGCGCACTGGTTTATGCGCGGCATTTGGGTGCGGTTTTGCCCAGTGCCCGAATATAGCGGGATGGCTAGATTCTTAGTTGTAAGTTGCTTTAGTGCTTTCGTGCTTTCCTTAACTGACAATTAGTTGCTTAAGAATAGATGACTTGAATTGTTCTTGTTAAAGGACATGGAAGATATGTAATCTTGGTACTATGGAAACTTAGTAAAGAGTTGCTAACACCTGAATTGATATTATTGATACTTGGCTATAAATTATGAAAGAACCTGTGAATGAACTTGTTGGATCTCGGTTAAACATGTTGGATTGTGTATGCTGAACCTTGGTCTTAGGTGGCTATACTATTTGGACATGACACATAGAGAATCTGGAATACGATGTGTGGGGTTTAGAACGATATGTTAGAGTCTGGTAATGACTAGTAGAACTTGTTTATGAGTTGTTGGATTACCTTATATGGTTTGAATAAAACGTGGTTATAGGTAATGCCTAGATTGGATGGTTGGAACCTAATATGAGATGTGGAATCTGGAAAGGGGCTAGTAAACATTAGAAGCGATATGCTTGAACCTGGAATTTACTTGCTAGAACCTGGTTATGGGTTGTTAGATCATATGAACACAGTTTAGTGTTGGTTATGGCCTGTTAAACCATATGAACACGGTTTAGTGTGAATTTGATAGGCTATAAGCTGAGGCATGTGAACCTAGGTTAATAGGTTGCCTGTGATCTATTATTTGAGATGCATGTTTGCATGAGCCTGTATTTGGTTGTTGCTACCCTTGCCTAGTTTTATCTATTCGTTCATTTACTTTTATTGGCCATTGCGGTCAAGTCGTGTCCATGTGTATTATTCTGCCGGTAAAAGCAGGGGATGGTTCATTTGCATTTCCTGGCATGGCAGTAAAGTCGTGCTCAGGGGTTCATTTTCATTTCCTGGCTTGGCGGTAAACTTATGTCCGGAGGTTTTATTCTGCCAGTAAGGGTAGGGATTTCAGTAAGCCAGTAAATGCGGGGTTCTTGCTGCCGGTAAAGGCAGGGGTTCGAGAGTTGTAGGTAGGTCCCAGCCTTGGCCTTGCATTGTATTTAGGGTAGATAGGTGTATGTTAAATCATGCATCACGTGCATTTATGTATGATTATGTGGTTGAAGCATCGGTAAGGGATGGTGTGATGTTCTTGCTTGATTATTTGTTTATCTATTTTTCTTATGCGTTTATTGTGTTGGTTCTTCCCCTGTTTTCCCCCTTTACTCTGGTATTTCCCTTACTCAGTACTTCGTACTGACTCCCTGTGTTTTCTTTTTATAGATCCTCCTGGAGGTGTGGAAGCATACTAGTTGGGATTGGGGTACGAGTGGTCACTTTAGCATAAGATGCATTTCTTGCTTTTCTTGCCTTGAATTCTTGTTGTTTGAGATTCTGGATTTGTTTTTGTTATGCCTTGACTTGACATGGTTTTTTCCGAGATGGCTGGATTAGGGCTGGAAGCCCGGATATGTTTATGGGATGTTGGATACACTTTGATTGAGATTATGGAAATTGTTGGTGATTATGTTCTGGCATGATTTGTTGACTTATTTATTCGTTTCCACGATTGCATGTAAGACTTAAATAAATGATTGCAACCCTTATTTGCTTTTGTGTGACTCGGCCTTGTACCAGGGAGTATAAGTTAACTAGCCAATAGTTTAGAAGAACTGGTACGGCCGTAGCGCACCGAAATGGTTTAAAATTTTGGGACATTACGGAGTGGTATCAGAGCCTGAGTGCTCTGATTACCTATAAAAATTGGTAGACATAGGTGGTGAGAGTGTGCGCGGGGTTGCATATAGCTTAGGATTTGCATCATTCCTTTTTTTTTGTCATTGTTTCATGCTTCTTGGCCGTTGGCCTTAATATCCCTTCTCTTTAGACGCTAGGGCACTTTTGTCGTTGATGCCGTATGCAGAAATTGTTCATTTCCTTGGAGGAGGATGGATGATATCCTCTGAAGTGGGTTGTATCACGACTAGACCCGTGCTCGCCAAGTAAGGGAGGGCTTACGATTAGAAATACGTAGTTATCTTATTTGGGCTAAAATGAGTTGTTGTTTACTTGATGGCATTGTTACTGGTATCCTTGTTTAATACATGAAAATGGTTAATGCTTCTATTCGGTAATTAAAAGCAAGTGATAACATGTTAATGAGTGTTGACTGGCCTTGGCACACTAACAATGGCTTGTTGGGGTGAACCCATAGTTTTGGGAGTGAAGAACTCGATGAGATCGTATTATGTGTTGTGACACATGTTTAATCTTGAACCAGTGTGGTTGGGTGTGATTTGAAATAGCTGAAGTAAGAATTGAGCTCGTAGTAGCATTAATAGACTTTGTGTCTTGTTTTTGTGGCGAATGTCAGGGGTAGCAAAAGGTGGATTTTTCATGTGAATTTTAGATATGTTGTTCCCTGATGAGTCCCCTGAGTTGTGTTAAAATTTCAAAGTCATTGGACTTGTGGTATGGGAGTTATGCTCGATGTCCCACAGCGGCGCCAAAATTGAGCAATGATCTTGGCTAATTTATTCTGGAGTGTATACTGAATGATTCCACTTGTTTCTTCTTCCCTCGGGTCCTTGACACCTGAAAGTTGATCCCTGATTTTTGGAGAAATTTATTGACTATTTTAGAATAGGTTTTAGGACTTGGAAGTGCCCCATTGTGTTCTGTTAGTCTCTGTTTCCTGTCAACTTGAGTAAACCTTGGTAATCCGACTTTTTCTTGACGTTGAGAGGTTAAGTGGAGTATTTTTCCTTGATGAATTTTGAAGGTGGTGGATGGCTATTATTCTAAATTACCGAAGTGATCATTTGAGCCTTTACACTCGTAGTGGTGAGTTAGGGCTTAAATTTTGTACCTTTGCAGATTCTGGCAACAATTCCTTTGAATTCGTGTGTTGCCCCTCGTAATTGAGACTATCCTATATTTTTGGTGTGCTGCCACTACCGTGTGGATGATTTGGCTTAAAGGTCTTGATGTATGATATCTATATTATTGTTTCCGTCCTGTGTAAATTCCAGGGTCATTTGATACGAGGTTGTGGGATTCTCTTGCGAGTCTTGAGGTTTGTGCTAGTTGGCGAAGACTATTGGGGGTTCCCTCTAGTCTATACTTTCTGTTTTGTGTTTATCATGGCCTTCTTGGATCACTTCTTGGTGGGGGTGTGCCCCTGAGTTTACATTGAATCCTGCTGAGGTTCCTAATAAGCTTTTGATAGTTTGTGCCTTGTATAGAGTCGTGATGGACTTTTCATTCAAGGGAGAAGAAGGGATGTCGAGGCGGTGTCGAGCATAAGGAGGAGATCATTTCCACCCTAACCGAGCTTATTATTTTTATACTTTGGGTAGTTGAAGGGTATGCCGAAATCTTTCTTTAAACGACCTCGATTTTTACTTCTGCCCTTTTGTCTCTTGTTGCTGGTCATTATTCGACGATCTTAGGTAAGTTTTTCCATCAAATTCCAGTCTTTAAGACTCTATTCGGTTGGATTCGTCGGGGTAACGATCCTTGTGTGTTTCTTGCAATTTCTTGCATTCCTGTTTTGACAAATTCGTAGGTCTTTGGTTATTTGATTTTTGTGTGTTGCTCCCTTCGAATCTGGCGATGTGATTTATATGGCTGGGAACCTTGTTCTGTTAGCTTTCCGATGGTATGTTATGGGTAATTTTTTTAGTACCATTTGCCCTACCATTTGGGCTGTTGAAGTTGATGTTGCTGCTGTTTTTGCAAATCCATCGACAGTCTGTTTCGGTGTATTTTGGGGGGTTCTTACCTTATGATTTGGGTTTCATGGCCTTCTGCAAGAACGTAATAGACTCATTAAGCTTTCCATAGAGATGTTATTCGTATTAATCGGATGTCTTTGCTATGCCTAGCTCTGTATGCAGACTACACCCTATATTTGTGTCAAATCTGGGAATTTGAGTGTCCCTTTGCAATCCTATTGAACCTTGATGTTGGGAGGAATCGTAAGCAACTTACGGTATGCTAAAATCCTACGTTTAGGTCTGTTGCCACCATTTTGTGGTCGTGGTATGGCTAAGCTTGAGCCTTTGGAAGGCTGGGAGTTAATTAGTGGGTTCATTAACGTCCCTCCCATGTAAACGATATTGAGGAGAATTTAGGTTCCCTCCGTGACTTACTGGGCAAGAGTATGCATAGCCAGAACTCCCACTAGGTGTTGCATTATCCTGGTGTCATGAAGGGATGTGGATAGACTCTTTGCACAAAATAGCCAAGCAACCAAATTGGTTGAAGCTGGGCTACGGGTGTCAAATGTGAACCATGGACCGACAGGCAAAGTGTGTTGTTGGATTCCCGAGGTAGTTAGGAAAACAGAATGGACTTGGTCGATTGTATTGGCACCCAATCTGGCTGAGTAGACCATCGAGGTTGTGAGAGCGATTCGGGATTGTATGAAGAAAAGTGCATGACCGTCAAAAGAACTGCACCGATCTTGGTCTTCGAGGCTTTAAGTTCGAAGGTGGTGGTCGTATACTGTTGAGGGTTTCGCCGGTTAAGGGCATGAGGAGGTTTTGTGAGAAGGGGAAGTTGAGTCCCCGATACATAGGACCCTACGAGATTGTGGAGCGAGTTGGGAAGGAATCTACCGGCTTGCATTGCCGATGGAGGTGGGTCGAGCCTGTAATACCCGGTATTACAGGTGGATTTTAATTCAAATTTAATAGGAAATTAAATCGAATTAATTTAGGAAACCCCGAATTCTGTGTGAATTTTTCGCGAATTAAGTTATCAAGGGATAATTAATTCAGGTATGCAAAATTAAAGGGAACATATCGGATGATCAGATTTTGTCGACGTCGCCTTGGAATAAATTGATTTGGAAAAGATAATTCAAATTGATTAAAATTAGACTTGGGCCTAATTTAATTAAATTAGAAGGAATCTAATTTAATTAAGGGTGTACAGTGGACGGGAGGAGGCGGCATTCAGTAAATTAGATATTAATATTTCTTTGTGGAGGAAAAAGAAATATTATAGAATCTTTGGGGTTGGAATAGGGAAATTTAGAACTTAGGGGATCAAATTAAGATTCCAGAGAAGTTTGTGGCAGAAATTGAAGGAGGAAGAAAATTATGGGTTCAATCGAATTAAGAGGAAGATTTGAGGGACCCAATTGCAAATAGCAAACTTTTGATTTCAATTGAATAAGAAATCAAGGCAGATTAGAACGAAAGGCAAAACAAGGTCGTGAGTTTTGCTTCTTCCTCTTCATCCGGTTTCTTCATCAAGGTCGCGCCATTTGCCTTCTTCTTCCCCATCGAGCCTGTTACCTTCATCCACCATCTCCGGTCCCAAGATTTGATTGAGGTCGTGAGATTGTGATTTGGTTTCTTTTACCCTCCTCAGAGGTCGCGAGTTGGGGCTGCCAATTGTGGGTTTGATCTAGAGGTCGCGAGATTTAATCCATTACCACCTCTAAGCTTCGACCTTAACCTCGTGAGTGTAACCGCGAGGGTTGTGGTCGCGAGATTAAGATTGGGAGGTCGCGGATTTTGGTTTGGGGTTCTTGATCGCGATTCTGGAGTCTAGGGTTCGGAGGGTTAGTATATAAGCAACCCTTTGTTCAATCTTAGGGCATTCTGCCGCTATGCCCGACTCTCAAGTCTCCCTTCCTCTCGGCTGCGAAGGTACTTCTTGAACTCCCACTCCTTTATTTCTGTCGATTTGGAGATATTGTGATGTATTGTGTTGTTGGTATGTATAACGCCCCGTTTTTCCACGTAAGGAAACGTTATGCCACACCTAACTTATAATAGAATATAGGGTCTAATCCCATTATAAGCTGGGTTAAAGGCTCAATAAATCATCTAGCGATCCCTATCAGAGTACGCTGAATTTTCAGGAACTCGGTCCCCTCATGATTGCAGCTCTCTGTTACTCAAAATAAAGAAAACACAGAATAAAATTTAATTACAATATTCGAGATTCATAGTGCGGAAAGAAATTAAATTGTCCCACGCCGGGACTCGGCTATTTAATACAAGCCGACTAATCTATTACATGAAGGGTCTCACTGAGTAGTATTAAATTACAATAATAAAACTCAGAAAATAAACACAGCAAACACTGCAATAATTAAATCGTAAAGACAAGCAAAGGAGAACAATAAAATTCCCTCTACTCACACGAATACCCGGGAATCCCAAACATATCCCGAGCCCTTTCAGAACTAGAGGTATATCCTCCTAGTCCTGCAATCTGCAAAGCATGCGTAGCAACAATTAGTCACAAAGGACTTAGTAAGGATTCACACCATCAATTATTATGCAATTTGGAAATCGCATGAATCCAATAGGAATATATCCATAAATATTCCAAGGATTAATTTAAAAGCGTGCAACAATATATTTCGTGTATGCAGCTTTAATAAAATATGCACTTTAAATCGATGCATAACGTGACATATAATCCGTCAATTCATTCATCATAAGAGTGTCGTGCTTACATGTCTTTATACGGACCTTTAAGCCGTACCTTTACACGATTCACACAACGACATAATAAACTCACACGATACCGTGAGTCACTCTTCAACCACGGCACAACTCAGGACACCATCAACGCGTACAATGCGGACATTCCCCACTTAGCGTGCTCCTTAGCGAGGTGAAACCTTTAGGTATCAG
>MAYD01556812.1:0-10930 GCA_001909325.1 Ruellia speciosa
CCAAAGCACACATGTAAATTCAATCTTCCAACAAGTGTTGAAATAATTTAAATCTCATGTAGTAAAGAGTTTACACCTTAAACCCTGCACAGTAAAGTAATTCAGTTAATTCATTAAATCATACGACACTACAAATGGGTGGAAAAGAAAATAAAATAAAACTTATACCAAACTTAAAACATACGACACTGCATGCAAAAAGAAATTGTCTTAATTTAAAACTTTAAAACATACGACAATTTACCTTAAAACACTGCCATGGAATAAAAGTACTACCTACATACATGGGCCCACAAAAAGGAGATAGATAATTAAATCCTACAACTATAAAACAAAACATAGGACTCAACAATTAAAACATACGACTCACACTGTGGACCCCACTAGAAATCTAGAATGAGAATTAATTAAAACATACGACCGCATTAATTAAAGCATACGACATATAGATTAAAACATACGACCTCAGAAGAAACCAAAGAACTGTTCTTATGCTACTTAGATTAAAACATACGATATTTAAAATAAAACATACGACCATCTATTAAGACCCATGACTCTGAAGACATTAAATAATTATTCCTACCACCAATTAAAACTTACGACTATGACAATAAAACATATGACACCTGAATTAAAACATACGACTATTTAACTAAAACATGCGACTTCCCAAATTGAAATATGCTAACTACATGCATCTTACGACCAAAATTATATAGCCTACATAAATATAATACCACGATCACATGCAATAATATTCTGAATAAAATAAAATAAAAATAAAAATACAAATACAAATACAAATAAAAACAAAAATAAAATACTTTCCACCCAAAAATCAATTAAAACATACGACTATTTAACTAAAACATGCGACTTCCCAAATTGAAATTACGACCAAGACTAGAAAAATTAAAAACATTGACTCAAAACACATGTTGATTTGATCACATATTTTTCATGCATATCAGCATAAGCAGATCCAAAACCCTCCTTTGCATGGTCTAATTTTATCATTCAGGAACATAAGAGAACAACATAAAAGCAAAAATTTATACTATAACACTAAACATAACAGTAAGAACAACAATAAAACAGCTCAAACAAACATTCGAAAGGGCATATTTACATTAGATCTGCTTTATTACCAATATTTACACAAAAGTCATGCTTCTCAACAACTAAAAACACACAAAAACAACTTCTACATCCAGAACAACCCAGATCTACGCCATATAGTAAAAAGCACAGTCAAGAACATCACCCAGATGATGAGGTCGATCACCATGAAAGCCATAGTGTAACAGATTGTGCAAAAACAAATTCTACGATGCCCGAAATGAATTTCCAAATGGATCTCCATGGCCGAAACTCTAAAACTACCGACCTATACTAAGAACACCTCCTTCTCCAAGAACTGCTTCAACTATCTATTTCTGAGAAAAAAGTTGTGAACCCCTTTTCCAGTGTCCGCATGGGGGTATTTATAGAAAAATCAAGTCCTGGAAATTGCATGTATATCCTTCTTATCTTGTCAATTGTCCCAGCTGCCCAACATTTTATTTCCTGCATGAGAAAATTAAAATATTCCACGACACAATTAAAAATATTACTCATGAATGCAAAATGTCGTAAGTTAAAATGCTGGCTCTTAAAATAATATGTCAATATCAACACTGGACATTTTAATCCTTATCCTCTGCATGTAACTTTAAAAGTCAAAAGAAACTGCATGGATTTGAAAGGGACAAGGTCGCATGTTTTAATTCACTTGTCTTAACTTTCAACACTTTGAATTCTTAAGACAATCAATACTTTGAAATGCATTTGATGTGTGGGGCCCATAGTTGATTGTTGCAAGTTTTAATCCCCTAAAGAATTAAAACATACACCAATCACATCATTTCCAAATCTACTTTCTTGGCCATGTCGTAAATTACAAATTCATATAAAATCACATTTAGACTAAAATTACGAATTTTTCTATTATTGAAAGCAATAAATAGCTATTAAATGTGATTTTTCAGCCAAACGAGGCCGCAAAATAGACGACAAATGATGGTAAAAATGACCATCATCAACATCCTCACATTTAATATTGTTCGTCCCTTGAACAGTCAAGAGCTGAGTTTTATAGAAACGCAGCCAAAAAGAGTTTATTTTGTGGCCTCAGACTTATTCTTACTTTGATACCATAATTGTACCGTGTCCATCATCAATTTTTGAATTTGTGCAGTGTAAGTGATTTTGAAGAAAATGATACTTCAGGCATTGTTCCTTTTGATCTCATAATCATATTAAATAAATGAATGAATTGATCAGCTAGTCAAGGATTTCCTCAAGATAGAGGCCTCCTAATTATTGCTGCCTCACTTATTTGTGAAATCGGAAGTATTCGCACCACTCTCGGAAATTTGGTTTCATGCGCTCAGAAATCAATGTGTGGATCGGTACTCATAAGCTTGAAAAAGCATATCTTCTCCACCATTACTGATGTTTTTCAAATCCGAGATCCTGAGGACTTATTTTTGGTTGTAACGTGGCTAGGGTTAATTGTTTGGTATGACTGGGATAAAATTCGGCTTTTGAGCAAGAACTTATAACACTGTAGGCATTCCTCATCTGAGATCCTTTTGGTACCAATTTTTAAGCTGCAGTGGGATATCTCTTTTCTTTTTATATTTTTCTAATTTACTCTTGTTTCAGGTCCCTGCCTATATTGCTTTTGCCAAGAGTTTTTATTTTATCCCATCTTTCTCGTTCTTTGTACCTTTGAACATTTCCGATCTCATGTTTATTTATCGCCTTTGATGTTCATTGCTCGGGTTCAAGTGTTGGAAGTTTACAATGCAAAGGATAATTCGGTTGTAAATGTGTGATTTGTTACAAACAAATGGCTTTAAGGCTCAAACAAGGCTTACCCTAAAGATACAATTTTCGGGAAGAATTTTCAAAGAAAAAGGTTGTCACAAAGGGCTCACTATGTGCCTCAATCATTTCTCGAATTTCTGAATCATCGCATCGGTCTTGATAAGAAAACCTCGTCAAGTTCTAAGATCTTCTCGCATACATGATTATTCTTCTCAAGAAAAGAAAATTGAGTCTAAAAACTCAGTTCAAACCTCACTAGGGAATTGATCATGTGCATCATCTTTTGTTTGTCCCCAACTTACTTACAATCACATCTCATTTAATTAATACAGTCATTGATCTCAATTCACCTCTGCATTGATATCATTCCTCTATTGTGCTCAAATTGAACTTCCTCATCGATTGGTCACTTAACAATTCTGGTTCTACATTCAACACCAGTTTTCCTCATTGACCACTTAACTGTCCTCTCAGCTTTGTTTCTGTTACTCAGCTATTGAGCTTGATTATTGGAAGCAATTAAAAGATGCAACATGCAAATGCAAATGATTATGCACAATGATACCATGATGCAATCTATCCTCACCTAATCTACAGAAGCAGTAAATGTTCCACTATCAGACAAGCGTTACATTTACAAATTATTGAAAGAAGTAAACAAGTCTAGAGAAGCAATAAATTCTAAACTAGAAAGAAGTAAAGTCTTATTCTAAGAAAGCAGTAAATGAAAGCAAGTAAATACATTAATCACATCACTCATCTCTTTTGCAATCATCTCCTTTCCTTTCCAATTGGGAGATGAATAATGTGTAATGTGTACAATGAAATTCATTCAGGATTGAGGTACATCCGGAGCTGGAGGTGGGTCTCTTCGTTGACTCGTTTCAGGAGGTGGCGGATCAATGGAAGCTGAAGGCTGAGCTGGCTGGATTGGAGGAATGGCTGGTACTGCAGATGCTGCTACTTTGTGCATCTCTGGCATTTCTTCCTTTTTAACAATGCGCCTATGCAGAATTTCATCGTTCAGGACCCCCTGTATTTGCTCATTTGCACTTAGGAATCTATTAAGAGAAATCGCATCTATCTGAATGATTTTTCCTCTAACCCATGTAGTTTCGACAATCGGGTCCAGGTTAGCATAGAATTCCCTTAATAGTTCCCAGTTAGAGTCCTCATTATGGTGGATACAAAATCCTTCCCAACCATGCGTCCTGACCATATAAGAAATTAAACCATGATTTAACTGTGTGGCCTCAAAACCTTTATCCAAAATGACCGTGCGACCATCAAGTGCAGGGTACTCTTGATACGCTTGTCTGCTCCTATTGAACCTTCTTTCAAGATCCTCATTGTCCTGTAATTCTCTCAACACTGGTGGATTAATGGTCCTTACATTCCTCCTTCGGACCCTGCCAGATGTTCCTTGATAATAAGCACTGGACCTAATAGAACCTGCAGCCGAACCCCCTGATTCCCCTAATCTTTCAGCAGTGTCCTCAGGTTGTTCTGACTCGTCTGCACGTGGTTCTTGTCTTTGCCGAGCTGTCTGTTCTAACAAGATGGATTGCATTTTTGGCGTCTCATCTTCTATGACAATCTGGTCAGCAGGTGGAATTATCGGATCCAGGTCCAATGTCTGTAGTACTACTTGCTGTTCTGACGATGTCATTCCTGCTACCAATGTTTCTGTTTCCAAAATAGTAGCCGGTTCTGATGAAGGTCCCATGATTCCCTGAATTCTATCCAACGCAACCGCTTGCTCCTCTACATCAACCGAATAAATATCAAAAGCTCTTCTCGATTCTTTTTCCTTTCTCCTTATCTCCCCTCCAGTCGGCTCTTCTGCAACTACTGCCTTACCCTTTTCTTGTCTCCGGGTCAGTTCAGATTCTCCTACCTCTTCTACTCTCCCCACTTCTGCACTCGCTGGTACGTTGTAGATATCCGTCCACTCTACTCTTGCCATTCCCGCATCTTCCCTATCATCAGTAATCGGTTCATGAACTGATGGCAAGCTGATAAGTGAGGTGCACTTATTATATGCATTTGTGCAACTTCAACGATTTTTTTTGGTTGGTCAACAGCAATCATCATTTCTTCTTGTTGATCACCCACAATTTTAGTGGCTTGACTTGTTGTCATGTCTACAATGCCTTCAGAACCAACAACCCTCGTAGCCTGGCTCTCAGTAGCTGATCCTTCTCTACTTTGCTCTGTTCCTACTGCCGGTATCTCAGGCGCAGTCATGTCTTCGTGACCTTCAGTAGTCACAACTGTCTCTGGTACATTTGTTTGTTCAGTTGCCCTGGATCGCCTTATGATTAGAGCTTCTGTGTCGATGGTTTCATCCACACTCTCAGAGGAACTGTCATCTTTTCTTTATCCCCAGGTGTCAACTTTTGTTGAGTTTCTATGGGTTCTGCCATCATTTCTGCTTCTCATGATCTCTGAGTTGTTTCACTCATAACTTCATCAATTGCCCTGTAGAAATCAGCTAACTCATCATCTGTGTCGGAATCATCACTACCTTCAGGGGGCACTGTCGTTGGTTTCTGTGTGGGTTGAGGTTCATCTCTCGCTGCGGGGTATTGTTCTTCTAATTTTTTTTGTAAACGAGCCCCAAAATCGTGAACATTTTCGGTCCTCCTTTTCCTGATATCCTGCCTTCCTATAGCTCTTGCGACCTATTCCTTTGTCCATTGCTTTACTCTTTTGTCCCAAGTAAATTTGCAATTAAGGACAAAGTCAATCTACGTGTCTCTATCGTACACACTTCCTCTCTTCTCTATACACTCTCTCAGGCTGGCATCAGCACTTTGCACCAATTCGATTTCCCTTTCGTACTGTACCTTTAACCATCTTTCAAAAACTTTCTTTTCCTTTTCCGTCAAGAAGTTGAGATCGCTGGTCACTACAGTAAGTGGAATCAACTGAACTACATCATTTCTACGAAGGGTTAGTGCTGGAGTTATATCTGTAGTTGAGGGTTGTGCAGTTTGCTCTGTGGGCTGCTTAGGCTGAGGTGCTGGCCTAGAAGATTGAGCAGTTTGCACCTGAGTTCCCGAGTAGCGATAGGAACTCATCTTCCTTTGTTTTCTTGGCCCACTTGCTTGTTTCCTTTGCTGAGCAGCTGCCCTTTCATCTTGTTTCAGTTTCTTTACCATCTCTTTTTCTGCTGGGCCAGGAGGCGGTGTTTGTGGCCTTGGTGGTTGATACGGCTCCAATGGTTGCAAGAGCAGCTGAGGGTTAACACCCCAATCAATCATCATTGAAGACCATTTCTCTCGAGCACCCCTAATCTTTTTCATCAACCATGTGATGGGTGGATTCTTTCCTGGTCGGCATTGCTCCGTCCAGAACTGGTGAAATCCTTCACAAAATTCAAGCCATCTCTCTCTAGCCATCTGAACACAGAAGTGTTGTTCATCTGGACCTTTGCCATCCAAAAATCCTTTTGGTCCAAAGAATGGAACCATCAGCTCAATCGGGCATTCAGCATTGAGATTCAACTTATCCAGGGGTAATGACTGTTGATCGAACATCCGCTCGATATCAGAATGAGGCGGCCTTGGAATCGTGATGGTGGATAAATCTGGAATTGGCAGACCCAATACCCTTCGAATTTCTCTTTGCCACCTTTGCCTTAGTATCTTCATTCTGTGCGTAATCCTTTCAACCCTGACACGAGGCGGGAAATATGCCTCTTCTTTGTTGTAAATGCCTTTCTCTCGGATCCAGAAGTGTCTCTCCATCATAACATGCTCCAATTTTAGTTTCAAGCTCTTTTCCGCTTTCTTGACTGGATCATAGTTGTCTAATAGACTGGGGTTGACTTCATAGGGAAATTGTAGTTCTTCAGGAAAAAGTAACCCCTCATCTGTGAATTCTTTCTTCAAGGCATTTAGTTCCTCGGTGTATTTCTGAATTTTGGCAGGTAATACATCCATTCTTGAAGTACTGCAAAGACAAATAGATCGATGTATTAGTTAAATAGAAATCATCATCCTCACATTTAGAGCTTTAACACTCTAAATGTGATCCATCATGCTTGTGTTTATATTTTGAAAATTTTCAAACTTTTATTGAAACATTTTCTAATACTTAATTAAATAAATTATTTTATCTACTCAGACTTCGATAAAAATAATAAATTTAATTAAATATTTCTTAACCCAATTTATTTGAATTTTTATAAAAATAAAAATTTTATCCTAAAAAGGATTTATTTCAGAAAGCAATAATAAAAGAGTGTAAAGCCCCAAACTCTTCCCTAACCAATCCCAAATGCAGCCCACCTCTTCCAGGCCCATTGAGGCCCATTAGCCTTGCATTTTATAGACTCTGCATACACTGTGTGAATCCGGGGACTATTACATTCTTGCTCTCTGCTCACTCTCCCTCTCGATATCCACTGTAGCATTAGGATTAGCCTCCCACAGCTTTTGTCTTCTTCACTCACCCTTTTGCACTCAATCCCACACTCTCAACTGGAGGTTCTTGGAAGCACTCCGACGACTAGAAGCACTCCGGCAGTTGTGGCCTGCGACTGTGATAAAAGGTTGGCGTCGGGAGTGGAGTGTAACACCCGATGTTACGACATTCCAAAAATGTGTAAAAAAAATTTGCGAATATAATTATGCACAATAATTATATTTCAGATGCGAAAGGTTTAGTACAGAATCCCAGATCACTCACAGTTGTGAAATCGATTGGGCTCGATTCCCCGATAAGTCCAATAAATCGGATCAAGACCCAAATGAGATCCGATGATGTTCAAAAGTTACTAACACACTAGTAATCATCATATTAGAGTGTCATTAAAATTTGGAATGATTCCGAGCACCGGAACTATCCGTCAGAAAAATCGATCGGGCACCGAATGGCCCGATAGGGCCCAATTATGACAATGGTGGCCCAATAGCTAGTTGGTGACATTTAGAAGTTATGGATGTCTTAAGGACCATAAATAGTGGTTGTTAGAAAAATTTGAGATGAAACGGATCAATGGAACCCTTCGTCAGTAAAATCGAAATTCGATAAGCGTCGAATAAATCGCGTAAGGATAATTTATTTCCAAAGGGGAAATAAATTAAATTAAATACTGAATACTGAAGTATAAATGTTAAATAATACTTGGTGGCTATATTCAGTAAAACGAATGGAAGAATTCGAGTAGTGAAATTGATAAGGAATTAAATTGAAGTGAAAAGTCAAGATATGCTCGAGATTTCGAGACTTCCTCGAGATATTTGGCCAAAATTTTGATCTCCATGGCCTTGTAATCAAGATATCTCGAATTCAAGAGGAGGGAATTCGAGATACCTCCCTCATGGAGAGAGAAAATTGAAATGATGTGCATTTAATGCTTGCCTTGATTTCTGGGATTGAATTTAATGATGAGATCTCAGCATTTAATGAAGAGAGGGGGCAATATAGGACTTGAATAAAGATGACATCTCGAATTTGACTTGAAATTCGAGAATTCGAAATGTGGGAAGAGATGTGATCGAGATATTTTCTTCTTGCCGAATGAAATTGAGTCTTGCTCGAGATGTTGTCCTAAAAATTGGATCTTGCTCGAGATATATGCCTTGAAATCGAGATATGACCTTCAATTTGAGATGTTTTGATATCTACAGCCTCCTGATTGCATTCATTGATCAAAGGATGGATTAATTTCACATGGACATCTCGAATATCACCCCATATATCTCGAATATCACCTTAATGATGGGCATGGAATTCAAATTTCACCCCTATTATCTCGACATCACTCCATAAAATTGATATTGGATTGATTCAATTGTCTGAAGGCCCATGCAATCGAGATATTAAAGCCTCTGAGTGTTATTGAAATTTATTACTTGTTGGATACACGTATATATAAGGCATTATGGGCCATGGACAGAACACTTTCTCTTCATTTACAAAATATTCTAAGTGTTCTTCATTGCCAAAGCTCTCAAACCGTGAGACATCCATCCACATTGCCTCAAGAATTTGTTGAAGGAATTACGATCCGGTAGAATATTATTACTCTACAAGAAGAGGTGAGTCTAATGAACCGATTTATTCCTTCATCCATCAAAACCTTCAAAATCCTAAAAATGAGATACTGGATAGCTGCTATGTACAGCCCCATGAGAAATTGATTTTGAACAATTTAAGATGGATGATTTTGATGTGGAAGCAAAGGCTATGAATGTTGAGGAATCACCCCGGTCATATTCATCTTCAAAATGTGATTACAAGACTTAAGGAATTTTTGGATAAGTTCTTGATGTTCTTATGATCTTCATAAAGTTCTTGAGAAATATGATGTCGTGCTCTTGTAAGATGGGATGAAAGAATTGTTAAGTGGGAGTATGGATTTTCCCACTAACTTAATATGGGAATAAAATATTGCATCTAAGATAGCATGACTTGATGGGCTTGCAAGAATGAATATTGGGCCTAATAAATTAATTCAAGGAATGAATTATGAATTGGGCCTATTGGGCTTATGCTATGGAATTAATTAATTCTATGGACTTGAATTAATTTTGGGCTTGGACTTAAGATCCTTTAAACCCAATTAAGTTAATTAATTATCCTAGACAATATTAATTATTGTCTAAGTCTATCGACTAATTCGACCGGATAATTAATATTGTATCGCCTCGTAGGTGAACCCGTACCCGACACTAGCGGCCGATAGCTCGTGTTCGTGTGGGTTGTAAAGTCAAGTTTTAGAAGATTGTTGATTAAGGTATGGAAGCATACATCGGGCAACCATAAGTCCCACCTAATTCCTAAAGTACCGATTATTATTCGGTCGGGTAAATTTAAATTAAAGCGCATGTCATGATTTATTATACATGCCTTTAATTATTATGCAATCTTCTTAATGAATGATATGATTTGGTATGTGATTATGTGCCTTGCTTGTCATATTGCATAAATGACCATATTATGAAATTCGTATCGTATGCAATTTATTAAGCCTGCCTTATGGCTAATGGCACATACAAGTGATAACCCAATGACGATTAATTACGTATTATTGCATCCCTAAAAGATGTAAAAACATAAAGTGAAAGACTGAGCGGACTAAGCTTTCGGGTTGATCGCCTTAAGCTTTGGGCAATTTAGTAAGTCCCTTTATGATGTTCTAATCTACTCATTGGGGGTAGCTCCCCTTACATGAGGTTTGCCGGTGATTTAAGAGCAGCATGAGAGTGCGAACTCATGAACTAAGTTCCCTCTCATTCCTATTGATGCTACCTCAGTCCGGACATTTATATTGGGTGATTCCGTCTGTCCCGAACTGAAGTACACAAATGCATGATTATTCCACTCATGACACATTTGATATTCCCGCACTGGTAGAGCACGCTATGTGGGGACTGTCCGCATTGAACGTGTTGATGGTGTCCTGAGCTGTGCCATAGGTGGTTCGTGAGGAGGCAAATGATAAACTATGCATATAAATTGGCTAGCAGTTCCAATAATAAATATGTATAGCACCTAGATCTCGGCCATTTTTAGGAGACTCGGTGTTGATTGTCGCATGATTTCAGAACCATGAATTTTAAGCTGCTCATCGCTTACTCATTTTGAAGATATGCATTGCATCACATGATTTATGAACTTATGCTTGTTGCATAATTTTAAATTGACTCGTGGCTAATATTTATGGATATGTTGCCCACGATGTCTCATGATTGTGTGGATTGCTTATTTGCATTGTATGTCTTTCCATACTTAGTCTCGCGACTAATGATGCTACATGATGCCTCTCAGGTCAATGTGATGGTCGTGAGGACGCACCTCCGACTCAGTGATGATAGGGGATCAGGTTATTACCTGATGGCCGGTTTTTGTGAGGACGAGTGAACCCTTTTGTTATGCCTCGTCCTAACCTTTTTGGTTGCAGGTGTTGATAAACACGAAGACCTTTATTTTGCTTTTGAACCAATGTAAATATTCATCGACTTGTATTAAATAGCCAAGTCCCGGTGTGGGACAAGTACTTTGATACTTCAGCCTGTAATAATTTTACTTTATTTTATTTTAT
>MAYD01556813.1:0-11103 GCA_001909325.1 Ruellia speciosa
ATGATTACTACAGGGCAATGCTGGCCAGTGCTTGAGTAGCTACAGGGTAATCCTAAAGAAGAATATATTGAATTCTCAAGATATTTTGTTTTGGAAATGTTTTGGGAGAGAGTAGTAAAGACTATGTTGGGTTGATGGTGACTATGCTAAGGAGTAGTTTAATTGGAAGATTCCAGTTATTATGTGCAATTCCAATTTGTCATTTGTTATTTGCCAATTGTTTCTTTTTCTCGGTTAAGAAATTTTTGAAAAGGATGAGTTGGTGATTGGAGTTCCTTTTTGGGTCATGCTTTTCATTTTCATGTTCTTTACACGATGATTCTCTCGCTTGCAGTGGACACAGCTCTTGGTATGTTTGGTGGGAGTGAAGAAGAAGCTCTAAATTATCTACTCAATGCCCCACCAAATGCAACTGTCGAAGGAGCAGATCCACCTGTTGCACCACCTGTTGCCCAAGAAACAGATACCATAACAGGTGTTGGCAATGACAACATAGGCGGTGGTGGAAGCAGTGGTACTGGCAATACATCAGACAGTGACAGTAAACAGCGGGATGTGGAGATGGAGGACGAACTCACTGGGGAACTGCAAATGCAGATGCTTACTCTGACTATGATATTGATGTTACGAAAGAAGGCGAAGCTATACATGAGTACTTGGCTTTGCTGGACTCCACTGGGAAAGAAAAAAAGTAAACATTTGTACTCTGTAGAGTTGCAATGGCGCCTACACCTTTTGTACAGTGGTACACACTCTTTAACTAACGGAGTATAAACGCCGTGGACTCTTATTACAATGAATGCTGAAGTAGTCGCAGACCTGTTATATATAATTAGATGAATATTTCATGGATAAAATCAATCTTTGTCAAGACGATATTTAGAGGGAATAGCTGAAAGAGGACTTCTCCTAGAAGTGATGACACCAGGTTGTTCTGTGGTATCCAAGTCCTCCCATTTTGTTCCCTCTGGCAATTCCCAATCAAACTTGTGCACAAGATTAGCTAACACAAGTTCAATACTAGCCATGGCAAATCCAATCCCTGGACAGCCCCTTCTCCCGGCCCCGAATGGGATCAGCTTGAAATCTAGACCCCTGAAGTCTATCAGACCATTAAAGAACCTTTCTGGCTTAAACTTTTCTGGTTCGTCCCAAGATGATGGATCTCTACCAATTGCCCAAGTATTGGTAATGATCATTGTCCCCATGGCAACATTGTACCCCATAACCTTGACATCTTGACGCGCCATTCGGGCTAGAAATGGGATTGGAGGATGAAAACGCACAGTTTCCTTCACCACAGCTTTCAGGTAGTGCATTTTGTCAAGCTCTTCATTTGTTATGCCCTGATTACTATCTTTCAGTATTGCTCTTACTTCACATTGCAAATTGTTCAATACCTCGGGGTGCCTTAGGAGTTCTGTCATTGCCCATTCTAGCGCTGCTGCCGTTGTGTCGGTTCCCCCAGCAATTATATCCTGCAGGTATTGTTGGAAAACCCCTTGAAAAATCTAGAAATAAAAATATGCGACAAAAGAGGGCGAAAGTGATGGTTTACTCACCAGGATAATCCCTTTAATACCATCTCTATCAATCGATACGCCACTTGTGTTATTATCCTTGTAAATTTCCAGCAAAATGTCAACAAAGTTCTCTCCATTTTCATGCTCAGCTGCAGCACCTGCTGGATTCAGGTGTTCTTGAATCACCATCTCCAAGAACTCATCGACTTCCTCTGCAACTTTGTCAACTTTCCTGTTGAAACCATTGACATTGTCGATCCACCAAAGGCAAGGAATGAACTCCCCAACATTCATACTCCCCATCAGCAGCATAATCTCCCTGAGAAGCCTCAGGAACTTCCTACCGTCATCTCCTTCGCTGTACTTCCTCCCGAAAGCTGCTCTGCAGATCACATCATTAGTCAACTTCATAAACAATTCGCTCAAATTGACAGGCGAACGACTCAAGCAGCATGCTGAGATCTTCTTCACTAAAAGCTCGGTCTCCTGCTCCCGGATAAAGTCGAAAGACCGCACCCTCTTCCCACTGAGCAGCCGGAGAACACAGATACTTTTCATTCTCCTCCAGTACTCCCCATAAGGCGCGACGCTTATGTCCTTGAGGTTGTAGAAAAATCGCCTAGTGGCTCTCGTATTGGGCTTATCCGCAAAGACTAGATCGTTCGTTTTGATGATCTCTCTTGCTGCAGCTGCCGACTGTACGATGAACACCGGCCGGCTGCCAAAGCGAAGCAGCATGACCGGGCCATACTTTGTGCCTAACGAGTGGAGAGAGCGGTGGGCCAGCGCGCTGAGCTGGTGGAGGTTTCCCAAGATTGGTAGCGCCAGTGGCGATGGAGGCAGTAGTACTAGTCCTTCATTTAGATGTGGTTTGAAGACACGGCTGCTGAGAAACCAGACCAATATTAAAGTAGCTAACGTAAGCAATGAGAGACTTGCAAGAAAATCATCCATCTGTGAAAGTTTTAACTCAGTCTTTTGCAACTTGTTCAGTTTTCTTATTTTCTTGCAAGAAAGGAGAAGGGAATGGCATTAGACAAGAGATCTGGTTTCGCAGAAGATGTGAACTAGTATTTCAGGACAAGTCAACTCATGTTGCACTTGCATAGTCACTGAATACATATTATTCCCCTTAAGAAATGAATCGAGTAGTACAAGCCTTCAGGGGACGGGATCCAGGGTGAGTGGAATTCTATATTTAAAAATTAAAATGGGATGCTGCTGGTGAGTTGCTCAAGTCGCATGGGTTGATTAAATTACAAATGGCATCTTCATTCTTCCAAGGGAGGTAATGTTGTGGTGGGCCAGCCATCTGAGCTGGCGGAGCTTTCCCAAGATTGGCAGATTATATATTATCATTTTATCCTTGTAAATACTTCTTTTCTATAAAAAATTATTACTATTTCCATTGAATTTCATGTGTCTTTTTAGAAAGCCACATGAATGAAATATTTATTAATACAATGAATGAAAGAATATGATAATGAGCTGGAGAAAGTGCTAGGATTTTGGGCTTCCAACATGGTGGAAAAGTCCAAATTATAAATGGGTAATTAGGGTCTATTAGAAGACAATAAAATCCTATTTTCTTTATTATTCCATACACCAGATTTTTAAAAATAAGAGAGCAGCTGCAGCTTTGTATATAGAAAATTCGCAGTAGAGAATTTCAGTTTTTCTTTTGTGTGCAGTCTCGGGAAAGCAGCAATTTTGGCATAGCAAATTGATGGATCCAATTTATCCGTACAACCCAGTAATAAGTATTTATTAGATTGCCCAAGTCCAAGCACGAGTCTAGTGGTCAAAGCTTGTCTCAAACGGTCCATGAATATGAGACCAACCCCGACCCTGGTGTACTCCACTAAACCCAAGAAGATGCAGCCCAATGATTTCAACCAAACGAGGTCAAGACACGCTTCATAGGCCCAAGAGGAAAAGCCCGGCTCCTGCAAACCCTTGACTGTTTCAAAGGCCCACGAGAAACCCAGCTCCTGCAAACCTTTGACTATTTCAAAGACCCACGTGGAGAAGCCCAGCTCCTACAAACCCTGAACTATGTCAATCCCATTAAAGTGGTGGGGGTTGCTTGCTTTAACTCCTTATAAATAGCCATGCTGATACAAGAGGAAGGGGCAGAGTTTTGCTAGGGAGAAAGAGAGATTTCACATAGAAGAGAGAAGAGAGAGAGTGTTCTATTGTAAAACAAGCGATATTATACGTTGGTGCTTGTCTCATGTAATACAAGAATCGATCTCTGTTCCACCGTGGACGTGGCTCATAAACAGGTGAACCATGTAATTTCTTGGTGTTCTTGTGCTCGTTATTTTGTAATTAAAAAATCTAAAGTGGTGTGGGCTTTAGAAGAACCCACATCATTTTTGACGCCGTATGTGGGAACACCAAGTTGAGGCGTGAGGGATTTAACTTGTTAATTGAACGGTGATGACTGGAGACAGAGATGGAGACGCATCGGGGGGAAGGACAAAACACCCACCATGGTGCTGGATGATTTATAGGTGGGGCTAGACTATGACTGCATACAGAGGATGATTGTAGGCGCTGTGCTGGCAGCGATGCAACAAGCCTTATCGATACAGGGCACCAACCCTAGGGGTGCGCGGGTGACTGGTAGCCCCGTCCCTTTAGACATGGCATTAGGAATCAGCAAAGTTTTTGGGGGAAAGCGAGGTGAATGTAAAAGGTGCGAGGCGGGAGCACGACCTCATCATGAAACAAGACACCCAACGGATGAATGTTGTCCCAGACTAGAGGCCGGGTACTGAGCCCACTTTGTTGGCCAGCCAGGTCTCCGAGTTGCAGAGAGAGCTTACGGAGATGAGGCAGATGGTCGAGGCTCGCCCGATGATGGTGAAGAAGGGACTAGCGTTCAGTGAAGGAGTCTTGGCCGATCTCATCCCCCCTCATTTCAAGCAAGTCAGCATTCTTTCGTATGATGGACGGGTGGACCCCCAGGAACACTTATCTTGCTTTGAGAATGCCGCTTTATTGCATCAATACATCGATGGAGTCAAGTGTCGGGTCTTTTTGACAACATTGACATGCACGGCACAACAATGATTCGATTTGCTGCCACCCGGATCTGTCTCATCCTTCGAGGAGTTCTCTGCCTTGTTTTTACATCAGTTCGCGAGCAGTAAGAAGTACAGACGCATGACATTGAGCCTGTTCACCATAAAGCAAGAGTCGTCTGAATCATTGAGGTCGTACATACAACGATTCAACACGGTGGCATTGGAAGTCCCGGTGGCCACGCCCCAAATCTTAGTTACGGCCTTCAGCCAAGGCCTAAAAGAGGGAGACTTCTTCAAGTCCTTGGCCAAAAAGTCGGCAGAAGACTTCGACAACATCCTGTCTAGGGTAAAGAAATACATTAATATGAATGAGGCACAAAAAACTCGGGCCAAGGAGGAGACAAGGCGGGGTTCGAAGGAAGAGTTACCTCCTAAGCAAAAACGGGCTGACCTCCCCACGCCCGAACCTTATCCGCGGGAGAATCAGGAGAAGGGGCCTCATGATTCACCTTCACGAATTCTGATGAAAATTAGGCATAGTCCTCTACTGTGATGGCCTGCTACGTCTCGAAGTAACGTGGTATAGGGCCCAAACACCCCATATTGTTAGTTCCATTAAAGCCACGGGCATACCACGGATGAATGTTGGCATTTGAGAGATGAAATCAATATGCTTATCAATAGAGTTCTTTTGTATGGCGAAGGGCTAGAGAGAGACCAGAGGGCCTACAATAACCAGCAGGGGGCACACACGGAGAGATAAGGAATGCGCTTCGCCCCGCGTGGGGGGCGCTCGGCGCTAGGACCTAGGCCAAATGCACCGAACAAGAGGCAAGGTCTTCAAGGTGGTAGGCCTGGAGCCTCTAATTAGAGATAAGGCACGCAGGAAGACATACAGGAGCCACCCATCAAGGGAGTAATTCATATGATAAGCGGGGGTCCTGCATGCGGGGATAGCGGGCGAAAACAAAGATCTTTAGCTAGACGTTGGGATGTGGTGGAGGTAGGGAACCTCGATCTACGTGAGGCAGAAACCAACTTCAAGATCGAGTTTGGACCTGAGGATCTGAGAGGGGTTTAACTCCCCCACAATGACGCATTAGTCATCTCCGCAGAGATTCTCAATTATGAGGTGAATAGAGTCTTTGTGGATGCGGGAAGCTCCACAGATATCATTTTTGGTAGCGCATTTCATCAAATGAAGTTGGGAACAGTGAAACTTAAGCCGGTGAACACAGCGCTGCATGGCTTCGCTGGAGCAACTGTGTACCCGCGGGGTCAAGTAAGCTTGCCGATATCACTAGGGAGTGCACCTTTATGAAAAACTCACATGGTTAATTTCTTGGTAGTAGACGCCCACTCTGCTTATAACGTGATCTTGAGGCGACCATCCTTGAACATGTTCAAAGCTGTGGTGTCCACCTATCGTTTGAGGGTGAAATTTTCGGTGGGTGACAGAGTTGAAGAGGTAGGAGGGGTTCAGAAGATCGCACGGAGATGTTATGACAGATTGGTGAGGGGAGGAGTAGGGCAAAACACTATGGCGTTTGATAAGACAGAGGCAAAGATGAAGTGAAAAAGTAGAGAGGAGGACTGCTCAGGAAAACTACCTAAAGGGGGGAAGCAAGGAGGGAACAAGGACGAACCTCTGGCTAAGATGCAATCAGCTGAAGAATTGATGATGATAGAGCTGGATCCCATTGATTGTAGCAAGAAGACGCGAGTAGGGGCGAAGTTGGGGAAAGAATTGACAGAGCTCTTAGTGGAATTTCTTAGGGCTAACAAGGATGTGTTTACCTGGAACTCAGGAGAGTTGGCGGGGATCGACCCGAGAGTGGTTGTCCATCGCCTAAATGTTGACCCTCAGATTCAACCAGTGAGGTAGAAGAAGAGGAACTTGTGACCCAAGAAGGATAAGATAGTGCAGCGGGAGGTCTTCAAACTACTAAAAGCTGGCCACATACGGGAGATACAGTTCCCAGAGTGGTTGTCCAACGTGGTGCTGGTACCTAAGCCCAGGGGGAAGTGGCTAATGTGCTTCGACTTCCGTGATTTGAACAAGCCGTGCCCGAAAGATTTCTACCCCTTACCGTGTATTGATCAGTTAGTGGATGCAACAGCCAGATGCGAAGTCCTGAGCATGATGGATGCTTATTAGGGCTATCATCAAATCAGGTTAGAGAAAGGGGATCAGAAATGAGTAAATTTCATCACCTCAGGCGGGACGTATTGCTATGTGGTGATATTGAGGTATGTTTTGTGAACATATTGGAAGAAATATTGAGGTATACGTCGATGATATGTTGGTGAAGAGTATCCGGGCTGACACTCATCTCAATGACCTGCAAGAAGCCTTTGGAGTCCTGAAGCGTTATGGGATGAAGCTTAACCATGCGAAGTGTACCTTTAGGGTTAGAGCAGGACGCTTCCTAGGTTACATTGTTACTGAAAAAGGAGTCGAGGGGAACCCTGCAAAGGTGGACGCCATCCAGGAGATGAAGCCTCCAGCAAGTATAAAAGAAGTGCAAAGGCTAACAAGCCGCATTGCTGCACTAAGCAAGTTCATATAAAAAATGGCTGAAAGGAGCTTACCAATTTTCAAAGTATTGAGGAAGGCAAAGGACTTTCAATGGACTGAAGATGTCAACAAGCTTTTGATGCTTTCAAGAAATATCTAGCTGATATGCCGATATTAGTCAAGCCTGCGCAGGGTGAGACATTGTACTTATACCTAGCGGTGACTGAATCTGCAATCAGTTCGGTGCTGGTAAAGGAGGTGGGGAAGACACAACAACCGATCTATTATGTGAGCAAAGTCTTGCAGGGGGCAGAAAAGAAATATCTCGAGGTCGAGAAGCTCGCCTTGATAGTGGTCATAACAGCACGTAGATTGCGTCTGTACTTCTTGTCGCACCCAATAATGGTGCTGTCAAATCAACCCTTGAGACAACTCCTGAGTAAGCTAGACATAGCGGGGAGGATGGTGAAATAGGCGGTGGAATTGAGCGAGTATGATATCTCGTATGAACCTCAATTGACTATCAAGGCTCAGGCATTGGCAGACTTCATTGCTGAAATGACCTTGGGAGAGAAACGGGCACCTGGCGTATGGCTCTTGCATGCCGATGGTTTGGCTACCACAACGGGCAGTGGGGCGGGTAGTGTCTTGACAAGCCCAGAAGGAGACGAGACAGAAGTATCAGTGAAGTTTGGGTTCATAACCTCCAACAATGAGGTAGAGTGCGAAGCGTTGCTACTGGGATGAAGATGGCCCAAAGAGCGGGTGCTGAGTGAGTCTTGGCATACACCGACTCCCAGCTGATAGCACACCAATTGGATGGGATGTATGAAATCAAAGAGGAGAAGATGAGGGAATATTGTGACAAGATCCAGCATCTAACCAAGCAGTTCGAGCAATTTGAGGTTCACCAAGTGCCTAGAACGGAGAACACTCGAGCGGACTTCCTGGCCAAACTAGCCACTTCAATGGAGAGATGCCAGACCCAAAAAATACTCTTCCAGTATCTGCCCCAACAGGGGGAGGACGAGCAGGTTCATGCAATGAAGGCATACGATGACTGGAGAAAGTCAATATGGGAATATATGAAAGAAGGAAAGATACCAGAAGACAAGGCCAAGGCAGTACAGGTGAAGAGGAGGGCCGCTCGCTTCGTCATCCTAAATAATGTCATGTATCACAGGTCTTATACCCACCCGTTACTTAAGTGCTTGTCTCCCTATGAGGGGAGCTACGTGTTGAAAGAAATACATGAAGGATGTTGTGGCGCCCACGTAGGTGGTAGGATGTTAGCAGGAAAGTCTTTGAGGGCGGGTTTACTTTTGGCCTACCCTTCGCAAGGATGCAATGGAGCTGGTATGTAGATGCGAGCAGTGCCAGAAACATGCCCCAATTGAGCATCAACCCGCTCAGACCCTTACTACGGTCGATACCCCATAGCCATTTGCAAAGTGGGGGTTGGACATAGTTGGGCCCTTTCCGTTGGTAGCAGGGCAGAGAAAATTCTTGCTAGTTACTGCTGATTACTTTAACAAGTGGGTAGAGGCGAAACAGCTGGCCAAAATCACAGAGAACAAGGTGATACGATTCTTGTGAAGGAATATTGTGTGCCGTTTCGGGGTACCATATGATATTGTCTCTAATAATGGGAGGCATTTTCAAGGAGCCAGCTGCAAGAGTGGTGCAAACAATTGCATATCCGAATTTTTTTTACTTCTATGGCACACCCCCAAGCAAATGGAATGACGGAGGTCACCAAACACACCATCTTGCAAGGGATAAAGATGAGGGATGGAGAAGGCTGGTGGTGGTTAGGTGGATGAATTGCCTAGTTTCTTGTGGGCCTATCGTACCAACCCAAAATCTGCAATGGGAGAGTCGCATTTCTGCTTGGTATGCAATAATGAGGCAGTGCTGTCAGTGGAAGTAGTCGAAGAGTCTCATAGGTTCAAGACATATGAAGAAGAGAGTAATGGGATGCTCCTCCGACACGACTTAGACATGATCGAGGAACGTTGAGAAGGGGCAGGCATCAGGATGGAAGCCTGTAAGAGACGGATGACGAGCGCATACAATGCCAGGGTGAAGCCTCGAGGATTTCAAGTGGGAGACTTGGTATTGCGAAAGGTAGCCGTGCTGAAGCCAGTGGGAAAGTTAGACTCTAAGTGGGAAGGACCATACAAAGTCCCCACCATCCCATATGGAGGGGCGTACGAACTAGAAGACGCAGATGGACGAACACTGGGACGCCCGTGGAACGTCCATAACTTGCGAAAATTCTACACCTAGGGAGATGGTCTACTTTGAATTATTGTATTTAATTTTCATGTTATGTATTTCAAACTTTGTTTTAAAGTCCATGCTTGTACACAGAGGGATGCGCTTTGCACCCTCGTTTTGTGATGAAGGGTTGATGTTCGCGTATGATGAATGATTCATTAAAGTCCTCTTTGAAAGAGGTCTCTTTTTAGAAAAACAAGAATGATAAAAATTTTCTTTGAAAGAAAATTTAACGACCACGAGCCGCATTTAGGCATAAAGTCACATTCTTTGAAGTAATGGAATAGTTGGAATACTTGAAGCCTTTGAAAGGCGCAATAACCCTTGAAGGGATCAAAACCATAAGGAAAAAGAAAATGTTGAAGTAAAAGCTGCTATCAACTTGAAGTTGAGGCAGATGCATGTATAGAGAACGACTATCAACTTCAAGTTGAGGCATGTATCGATATGGTCCGGAAAAAATTGAGAGATGCCGTCAACTTGAAGTTGAGGCAGATGCAAGTATCAACCCGCGTAGAGTACTTTCTATTGAATTAAAAGTGTCAGGTCAATTTAAAGTTGGTACAGGTGCATGTTGAAGAAGTTGAAGCCATCAAATCATCTTACAGTCGGAGCAGGTGTAGTCACTTCATATTCAATGTAATACCCCGTATTACTAGACCGGATTAGAATTTATTAATTAATTTTAACTGGGCTAATTAATCGCATAATTATGGATTAATTTGAATTTTTGAAATTTATTTAATAAGTAATAAATTAAATTAATTTCAGATGGGGCTACACTTAGTAAATTAAATTTGAATTAGAATTCAAACAAGTATTTATTAGAAATATAAACTGGAACGTGAACAGTGACCAATTGGAACTAAAGTGAGAATTAGCAAATTTGGAGGCTTGTTATCGTGAATCGAGTATTTTTAAATACTCGAACTTTTCTCAGCAAAATACTCGACAATGAAGCAGAATACACAATACATGATACTCCTTCTTTCATTTTGGCAATTACCTTATTCTCGATAATGAAACAACAATAAATACACAATCATGTTGCAAATATGCGGTACTCGATAATTGCTCTTCAAATACACGATAATGCTTCTAGACATAAAATACACGATACTCGAATCTTTGCCTTCAAACATGCGATATTGCTTCAGACAATAAATATACGATACACGATAATAGCACTACAATACATGGCCTTAAATACTCGACATTACTGAAGGATTTCACACAGGTAGGAAAATGTTGGTTATTTTGTTTTGGGTGTGTGTGTCGTGTTTTTTGTTTTAAATAACACGACACACAGACATTTAAAAAAACTCGACACACTACCTAAAGAAACAAAATACCCGACATGACTAAAATTAAAATACTCGACACACTTTCTCTTGAAACTAAACAAATTAATTCTTTTGTTTTTGGTTGGTTTGGTTGTGTTGGTTTCAGGTTGGGTTAGTGTCGTATTTTTTATTATTTTGATGGATTAAAAAACACGATACAGCAGATATAGATAAATTAAATAACACGACACACAATATTAAAAGACCCGACACAGACATTAAAAAACTCGACACAAAGAGAGTGTCGAGGAAATTAATTTTCTGAAATTGGTTTTGAGAATTAAAAATCAATTTGCTCAAGTCTAATATTGCTTCACCCAGTTGTGTAGTATAAATAACCGAACTTAGTAGATTTATTCACTTCATTTTCTTCTTTAACCTACCAAGCATTTATTCCAGTTTCCTCA
>MAYD01556903.1:0-12786 GCA_001909325.1 Ruellia speciosa
CATTTATAAAAACTAGTTGCATCAATTATCTTGATCAACCAGTTGGATTTTCACATATGGAGGTGTTACCAACTTGGATGCATATTCATTTATTTATATGCTTAATTTGTTGGTGGATAGTTCATACTTGGTCTCGCGACTAAGGATGCTATTTATGCATTGCAGGTTTGGTAGAGCAGGGGGATATACCTCCAGCTCAGTGATAGGAGAATCGAGTTATTACTCGATGGATTTCTTTTGTAAGGTTGAGAGAACCATCTGTTAATAATGCATGTGCTAACATTATTGTTGGTTGTAGGATTTATTTTCTGTTCTCTTTAAACCTTGTATTTCATCTTGTAACGGCTTGTATTTAAATAGCCGAGTCCCGGTGTGGGACAGTACAGTACTTTTGGATTATTATGACTTATATATTATTATATTTCTCTTTCTGTGATTATTTCAAGTATGATGGCGGTGATCGGAGGGAACTTTGCTTCCTAAAAATCCCATGACTCTGATAGGATGAGATGATTAAGGAGCCTGAGCACCGAGCTTAAGTGGGATTAGGTGTAGAATCTCAGTTTAAGTTAGGTGTGGCGGTAACGTTTTCTGATTACGGAAATCGGGGCGTTACATGGGCCTCCGACACCTTAATTGGGCCTTTCGGTCAAACTATCCCAATTAATCATTCAATTCCAATCGGTTTGTCGGGTCCTTTGGATTCAAATATCCTTAATAAAATTCTTCGCATCTTAGAAACTAATTATTTCCTTATAATTAATTTCGCAAATTTTTTTTACCCATTTTCTGACACCTGAATTACCTGCCTCTAACACGGGATGTTACAACGAAAATGCTCAGCATCTCAAAAATGGGTCAGTCCATGCCGAATTAATTCTCAGCCACCCCCTTTTCGTAGTACTTCGAAAATGCAAGCCATTACGAAAATGGTATTCTTACGAAAATTGATTCTTTTTCCTTTCACGACAAGTTAAAAACTCAACAGCATGTCTTAAGGCATGCTACGAAAATGTGCATCCTCTTATGAAAATGGCTCTTAATCTTACGAAAGTGGATTTGTTAACCTTACAAAAATGGAGCTCTTTTAATTCAAACCATTCTGAATACTTTTATCTGCATGAGTACAAAGGTGACGTACGATTCATTTGTCTTTTTCCCATGCATCAAACATTCAAAATGTTCTATTCATCTTTAACAAAACTCATCCAGTTCATCTCAAAACCCAAATCTGATTTTTCTTAGAACCCATTCCAAGTGAAAAATGTGTTTTTCCACCTTGTAGTATTCTTGTTCCATTATTGCCATTAAGATTCAGGACACTCATGGAGCATGGTAAAAGCTGAAGACAACAACAGTGGGTTCAAAAATCCAAAAATCTCAAAATGAACTAAATGAAGAATGAGACCGATTTAAACTGTAACACCCCAGCCCGCTGTAGGGTCGGAGGTGGTTACGTGCCACCAGGATTGAAGTCTGGCCCCACAAATCAACACAGGTTATTTTTAGTGTGCTTTGGCCTCACTCGCGCACACCCTGGGAAACTTCCCAGGGGGTCACCCATCCCAAAATTACTCCAAGGTCAGCACGCTTAACTTTGAAGTTCTTATGGGATGGTCACCAGAAAAGAAATGTGCACCTTGTTGATATGAGTAGTTTTTCAATCCTTTTTAAGCCACCCCATCACGGGGTATTACATTGTCCCCCACTTGAGAACGCAACGTCCTCGTTGCGCCTCGATCTCATTCCGGATCCCCAAGGATCTTTGCCCCGCTAGGCGGCTGACTGGTACTCCCAGCCCAGTACGTGGTCGCAGGTTTGCTCTGATACCATCTGCAACACCTTGGCCCGCTACAGGGCTGGAGGTGGTTACGTGCCATCTGGGATTGGAGACTGGCCCCACAGATCAACACATGTTCATTTCAGTGCGTTTTGGCCTCACTCACGCACACCGTAGGAAACTTCCCAGGGGGTCACCCATCCCAAAATTACTCCAAGGTCAGCACGCTTAACTTTGGAGTTCTCATGGGATGGTCACCAGAAAAGAAAGGTGCACATTGTTGATATGAGTAGTTTTTCAATCCTTTTAGGCCACCTCATCCCGGGGTATTACATAAATACTCACCTTTATCAAGAAGAAATGGATACAAGATTGCACCAAAAATTCCTCTCGATTTGCCTTGGTGAAATCGGCCTCCTTTAAAATGCTTGCAAGGGTTTTCTTCACCTTGGGGGAAATGCTCTAGCTGTGTAGGGTATACACCTAGATGGTGTGTCCCAATTTACCCTCAAGTCAAATATCAAGTTTGAAGTATCAAGAGAAAGGTTTAATTGTCCAATATTATACCAAGCCTTCAGCACCTTACGAAAACACCATCCAAAATTTCATCCTCCTTCATTTTAGTAGCAACCAGTTTTTCATAGCGATTTGGCATACTACGAAAATGCTTTTCTTACGAATGACGAAAATGGCCCAATCACTGTCCTCATTCCAGTCTTCTAGTTTCGTAGGGTTTTAATTCCCAACCATTTTAGTAGTCCAATCCTAACGAAAATGGCACCCTTTCCTTACAAAAATGCCCTTCTACGAAAATGGCTCCATTTCTTCACTTCATTTTCGTAATGCATCATGTTTCTTAGTTGCTTCACTTTCGTAGTGCATGTTTGCGAAAAATGTTGTCCTTAACCCCATGAAAATTCCTTTCTCATTTTTCTCCTTTTCCTTTCTTTCTTTGAATTTCCACCCTTAATTAATTTTTCAATTAATTAGGCCTTCATGGAAATTATTTATGTTCAACCCATTGACTGTTGAATCTGATTCTCGAATTCTCTGACATGGGTCCCATTTCTATTCTAATACTGAATCTAACTTTTCAAGTCAGATTTATCTGGCCAGTTCCTTCCGGTTCACTCATATGATCTAATCCAAATCAAGTCTGGTAATACTGGATATTACATGAATACATGTAACAATAATTAATACTATGCAATGTGATGTTGCAGGTTCCATTGAAGAAGTTCGGGGATGACGGAGTGGATTACGGGATTGCATTCGAAATTACGGATCGATTTGCGCGTGATGCCAAAGCGATAGAGGTGGCGAAGGCCCTAGCGATTGGCTTGGGATTCAAATTGGTGATCTCATCCCACAAGAATAATGGGAAGAAGAAAGTGTTGCATTGTGCTAGAGGGCAAAAGTACAAGGGGTGTGTCGAGGATGAAGTTGAGGGCGCGCGACTGAAGAAGAAGACCAAAACTTGTTGATGCCCATTCAAAGTAATCGTTCAAGTAAGGAAGAATGATTCTTGGGGGATCCGCGTAGATGAGGCCGGCAAAACGAGGATGCACAACCATGCAATGGCGGTGTATCTGGAGGGATATTGGCAGATCAGCTGGTTGAATGATGATGCTAAGAGGGTTGTGCGTGACATGACGGCAGTGCAGGCAAAGCCATGTGCTATTCATGCAGCGATCATGGAGTAGTACCCTCTAATGCAACGCGGTGCCACATCTATAATTATAGGGTGCATGTAACACCTCGGCACACTGCAGAGCTGGAAGTGGTTATGTGTCCTCTAAGATTGAAGACTGTCCCCACAGAAAACACAAGTTCTTTTTAGTGTGCTTTGGCCTCACTCACGCACACCCTAGGAAACTTCCTAAGGGGTCACCCATCCCAGAATTACTCCAAGGTCAGCACGCTTAACTTCGGAGTTCTTATGGGGTGATCACCAGAAAAGAAAGGTGCACCTTATTGATATGAGTAGTTTTTTCAATCCTTTTAAGACACCCCATCTCGGGGTATTACATTCTCCTCCACTTGAGAACACAACATCCTCGTTGTGCCTCGATCACACTCCATATCCCCAAGGATCTTTGCCCCGCTAGGCGGCTGACTGGTACTCCCACTGCAGGGCCAAAGGTTGTTACATTGCAGATGCGCAAGACTGACTTGGAGGGGAGAGATGTGGTGGGACAGTTCTTTCATCTAACGACGGTGAATATACGTGCATTGGGAGGAGGTGAATCCGGAGACAGGCATCTTGACACACGTTTTCATGTCACATTCAGAGTCCGTGAAACTACTGGGGGCCTACCCATGGGTAATCAGCATGGACTCCACATACAATACAAACCGGTATCAGATGCCATTCTTTGAGATGATTGGGATGACACCGGTGAATAAGAACTTCATGATTGCATATGCACTTATGAAGGATGAGTCAGAGCTGAGCAACCGTTGGGTTCTGCAGAGGCTACAGATGATGCTAGGTGATGAGCGGCAGCCCACAGCAATTGTTACGGATTGCGAGCTCGATTTGATGCGACCGATACATGATTTATTTCCACGGTCTGCCCACCTACTGTGTACATGGCACATCCACAAAGACGTGAAGGACAGGGTGTATAGGCTTGGTGGGAAGCAAAAATCAATGGCAGCAGCCTACGTGCATAGAGCCTTCAGAGCTATATAGGAGGCCGACACGGTGGATGCATACGAGGCTTCCATGCTCGCCGCAGACCTTAAGTACCGATATTTCCCATAGATTGTTGAGTATCTTCATGGTATGTGGTTGGTGCACAAGGAGAAGTTTGTCCGGGCATGAACGAATATGTGCTACACTTTGCCAACACTACGACATGTAGAATTGAGAGTGCACACAATCAATTGAAACAGTGGTTGAACTCATCAACCGGTGCTTTGGATACAGTGTGGACGACGGTCGATAAGGAGATAGCATCACAACTAACAGATATCAGGTACGATCTAAAACGTTTATTATTTGAGGATTTCGTAGTGTTTATTGTGTGATGGACTTCTAGACTGATATGTTAGGCGTACAGGTATATGAGCAAGGAAGGCCAGAGACGTGCCCGAGCGTAGCACATGCATCTCCCATTCACATATGTGGCATGCAGGGTGACCATCTACTGCTTGGGTTTGATGTCTCAGGAGATGAAGTGTAAAGAGACGTTTGGCGATGAGGTGGCCGAGAGTTGCGGGTGTGTGATTCAGAGGATGCACGGACTTACTTGTGGTTGTGAGCTGCAGGCGGTGATGGACTCGTGGACCTCGGTAGGTGCCGCGTGCATCCATGCATTTTGGGCCACTCTCGAGTATGATGATGAAAACGCACAAACATGGGTCCCCCGGATGGACGGAGAGTCGAAAGATTAGTGATTCTGGCGTGAGCAAGTTGAGCGGGTGAGCACGTTACTATATTTCGTATTATACCTCAGCGCTGTAGCGAATTACAATTTTTGACGATAATCACTGTAATTATGTAGGTGAACAACAGTGACCCTACTTTCATGCGCGAAGTGGCCCTTATGATCCACGCCAAACTAAATCCTGAAGCTGTGAGCTTCCGTGAACCGGAGGTGAATGCGAACGTACGAGGGCAACTAAAGGGGAGTAGATCCACGCAGCGGGAGAAGAGTGCATGGGAGTATAGGTGTAGGGATCGTGGGCATGGGCGAAGTTCCTCCTCTCCCTATGGGCGCACATCACAGTCGTCTGGCAGGAGCACAACGAACACCAAAAATGTGACAATGTAACAGGTAGGGAAGAATATATGTCCATATGGACGGTTACCCGTGCGTGCGTGTTTGATACCCTCATCTTTTCATTCTTACAGATGAAAGCCTAACGTTGATCCAGCGTCAATGCCCCATTACGACGTGATCCCCCGCATGATTCGGCCTTACCTCACCAGTGTGGTCCATGTGAAGGTCGACGACAGCTGTGGTTTCTGGGTCATAGCAAATTTCGTGTTCGGTAGCGAGGTGCATTAGAAGGCGGTGTGGAGGCGCCTGACCGGCAAATTGGCCGCACATAGGGCCTTGTACATGCCGATTTACTGGGAGGGGATTGACGCCGCTCTCGAGCGGATCTAGTGGTTTGAGGATCGCATTATGGCACCAACGAAGCATTGATTGGAGGTTTTTCAAAACTCGTTTCCAATTGCCACACACTTCAATACGACCGTGTTTCTATATGAATTTGGTGACGACAGGAACTCACCGAACTACTGTGCCACTGTGTTGCCACTCAACGCACCCATGGGTGCAACGGTGCCCGACAAGGAGATCGTGATCACACACCTGGGGCAACGGTTCTTGCATTTCGTTCGCCTAGACTTGGTCCCCGACTTTCCAATTCCTTTTATATACGTGTTACGGAACATGCACCACCTTCCAAGTGTGGCTGGGTGGAATCTATTGTATTTGCATAGGCGGGCAATGTGGGATGAAATCGTTCGAAATATGTAAAATTGTTGGATTAATGAAGATAATTAAGACTGAAGTACAAGCTCAATTTTCTAAATGTCCAATCGTGTTAATTAGTGAGTCACAATTTAGTCAGTTGCTTGATTTTATTAGTAATTCTTAGTGCGGGATTAATGAAGATAATTTAATGATAGAAGTACAAGCTCGATTTTCTAATCAGCGAATCAAATTTCAAACAAGTGCAATCATGAGTCCCACATAATATAATATATAATAAACGTATCTAGGGCAGTATAATAGCGTAGCCTAGTCGAATACAAATCATCGGGCCCGACACCAGTTCCACTCTATCTCCTCACGCGTGGTGCTGATTCGCACCTGAACCGGCTCTATCTCCTCTGGTGTGAACACCACCTTTAGCTCGGCGAGCATATCCCTCGACTACATGCTCCAGCAAGTATACTATTGTGCAAATTAAAAGAAATTATCGCCTGTTTCAATTTAATGTTACTCGCTATCAATAAATTACAAAACAAATAAAGACACTTACGTATTCGGTGTTCATCCGTTCCTGCCCACGAACTCATCGCCCCCGTCGCCATGCCGGAGCTGCGGATGTGTATGGACCTTGTACCAGTTCGCATACCCTGGACGCATTCCGTTGGATCCTCGGTCGCACGTTGGTACTCACTGAGAAAAATTGAGGCACCCGATGGAAATGCCTTCCAAAGGTCCTCGATCATGTGATCCATGTACTCGACCTTGTACGACTTGGAAGCCCAAGGTTGTATAGCTACTGCCAGTCAAATGAGGCACGCGTGGATCACCTACACATAGCCGATCTGGCGAAAGACTCGCATGGCCGAGTACGGCTTGACTTTGTCCCGGTACTGTATCAAGCCGCTGAGCGGCATCCTCCGTACCCCGACCGCTAGGTCCGGCCCATACAGTAACTAAGTTACCTATGTGTAATACAATAACAATAACCCAAGTTAATCAAGAATATGCATATAGTATAACGTGAATAGTTAGCAAATGACAAGAAATAAATGTACCTCCTGTCTAACTGCACGCGCAGTGCCTGCAGTCGCGTCTTCAATCTGTGCTCGGCCCGGACTGGCCATGAGCTCGCACGAGGGGCATTAAGCCCCACATCCATCCTCGTATGCTGGGGACGGAAGTAGGGGAAGTACTCATATATCCACGCCTGCAGCAGTGTCAGGCAGCCAGCAAGACCCTGGCAATCTCCTCTACTGGCCACCGCCCAGCTGCTAATAGAGATAGGAAAGCGCGGCCGCCCCCTACGAGTACCCCACCGCTCCCTCCGTGCCATCTTGCACCTCGTGCACACAGGCTAGGCATATCTAGTTTCCACTCTTGTTGATGAACAAAGTAGTACTCAGCACCATCCAGACCCATACGATGGACTGCGTCTCGACGACCAGATCAGCAATGCACTGCGCCTGCACCGAGTCTGTGTACACACCCCCTCCCAACCAGTTCTCCTGGAGGAGCTGCTCCCTCGTCACCCCCAGGGCTAACTGGGCCTACGTCTGCATCTCCTCCGGGATGAGATCTCCGGTCACCAGCCTGCCCTTCATTGGTAGGCACAGAATCTGCCACATGTCGTGCAGCATGATCGTCATCTCTCCAAATGGCATGTGAAACATGTTCGTGTCAGGCTACCACTGTTCCACGAACGTGCACACCAATAGATGGTCAATATGTCCAAACATCAAGGTCGACAGGTGTGCCAAACTGGATCTGTCAACCATCGCCCGTGCCTTCACCGTCATCCCATGCTGCGCCACCACCAACCTCTGGCACACGGTCACTCGATTCTGCAACTTCAACATGCCTCGCATCCCCCCCCCCCCCACATGCGATGGGCAATGTGTCCTAGGAAGCTGAGGATCATCGTGCCATCAATCAGGCCACCTAGCACCGCACCAGTCACAATCTATCTCACATCCCCTTCGGTCTTGGACCGTCGGCTAGTCCTGAAAATTACATGAAGTCTAAATATTGAACCAATTACAGTGCAATGCATTTCGCAACTTATATGTTGCAGTCACATACCCGAACTCGAGCCGATCGGCTGCCATCTCCTTCCTCAGTCCGCCGCTGCATCACACCTCCACGTCTAGTGGATCCGTGTGGGGTAGACTCGTCCGAGGATGTTGCATCCAGCCCCAGGTCCTCGTACTCTAGCTCCACTCGGCCCCCCATTGGCTACTCGCACTCCTCCTCTACCTGGGTCGTTGCCCGTGCCTCCTCCTCCCTCTGCCTCCGAACAGATGTGGTGGGAGGTCGCCTCCTCGAATGTCAGCCACCAGATATGCCCTCTCTCGGGCTCTTGCCCTGCAATGCCTGCAATTCAGTTCAACAATCAAACAAAAAAAATCAACACTAACACACAACATATTGGGACATTGAACACATTAAGACACTAAATGACACCAATAATGCATAGAAAACTAAAAGAAACCATCCAACTCCGCGAAAACAGGTCCTCGGATGCATGCCCCGGCCGCTTTGCCGGGCGCCTGCGCCCGAACGCATGTGCACCTTGAGCGGACCCGAGGTGCGATCGCGACTCGCCCGGCGTGCAATTCAGCGTGCCGGGCCGTTTCCTATGCATTATGACTAGTTTTTTTTACCTCTAAGGTCAAGAATCCTTTCTTGCGTCCTGATCCTTGCTCCGACATGCTTTCCTGTGTTTTTTACTGAAAATTTTAGAGAGAAAAATGAATAATTTTGAAAGGATTTAAATGAATGAAATGAAATTGATTTTTAAGGTTTTATAGGAACAGGGGCATTTGGGTCATTATGGGGGCAACGTCTGGATATAAAGGGTGATGTTTAGCAATACCCTTTATATATATATATATATATATATATATATATATATATTTAATTTATTAGTTTAATATTTATATTTTTTTTTAAATGTGATGTTTATCCAAGTCAATATGTGTGGACTCCGCACTGTCCATGTTACCCTCTCAATCGAAATTTTTTTGACTTCACCGTGCGTGTGTGTAACGCTCCCGGAAATTCCGCCGGATTCTTAATTTGGCCTAATTTTGCCGTAAAATATGTTTGTAGTGGCCACTCTTTGAAATAGGATTTTGAAGTAGTAAAAAATCTAAAATGAATGTTTCTAGTTGCAAAAAGAATATTATATTCTTCATTATTTTATCATTTTAAATTTAACGCTTAAATATTCAGATCTCTTCATACTCTATTAATTTTATTAGAAAAGTGCTAATATTATATTCTTCATTATTTTATCATTTTAAATTTAACGCTTAAATATTCAGATCTCTTCATACTCTATTAATTTTATTAGAAAAGTGCTAAATGTTCATCATTTTTTTTGTTTTTTTTCAAACGGGGGAAATCTCTTAAGCACATGTAGTAAGCACCAAGCTTTGTCCTCGTGAGGGCATCTAGAAAAATACCTAGGTGACGATGTAATCTCAAGACAGGAAAAAGCTCATCCAAATTGTCCCAAGACTCCAGTTGAAACTCAATATGGTACATCTTTCCCAATTGCTGAATTAATTCTGGCTTCATACTGTTTGATAAAATTTTGGATGAAATTTTGAGAAAACATGAAACTTGACCAAAAAAGATTACAATTTTGCTTAACAATTAAAAAGGACAAAAGGAAAAAGGAAATATCTCAACTGTCCTTTAGGACAACACACAAAGATGCTGTTTCAGTTAGCATTCATCAACCATCCGTGGCCAGTTCGGTTTCTCCTATGCTGTTGTATGCTTCAGACACAATTTCTTGAGCTTCTGCAAGAGCGGACTCTTTCTCATCAGCAGCGTACAGTATTTTCTTGATTGCCAACGTCATCTGCAAGAAATGTAAAGAAGACCAACACTTTCAGACACATCTTGCATGTAATTCCTTGACATGATGGTATGCTTGTTCCAGTGATGCAAATCGTTGAAGCAACTAAAATTTCTGAATTATTGTTTTGATTTTATTTATTCATAATGTGTACAAGTTTGAAGCCGTTGTACATAGTGAAGGCTATAAGATGAAGGCAGTAGTATAACATTGCCAGAAAAAAACAAGAAAAAAAGTCATGACTCATGAATTTACAGTAATATGATAACGTGGAGAGATTCTTACAGGAATATTTTCCAACTCGGGTGCCCGACAAAGAACTTCTATATCGCGCAGTTTTGCAAAGTAAAAGTCCCTTTCCTTTTCCAGCTGATCGACTGAGACCCTAAGATCCATAACCTGTAAATTTTGCGATTCAAGTTTTAAGGGAAAACATCACTAGACAAGCAAAATGCACAAGATCATCGTTGATGGAAAAGTAAATAGCTTGACTTTTAACATTTCCTGATACAAATCCAAGTGACAAATCGAAACAGACAAGGGCACTGAACTAAAAGGGTGGAACAAACACTTTTCGTGGTAAAAGTCTTAAGATCTAAACTAATCGGCGAATGCTGCATAGTATAAATGTCTAGTGCTGTTACCTGCTTTGTCAATGCTTCAGTCTCCAACGGAGAGTTGGCTCCCAAGGCTACACCATTAGACATTCCTTGTTTAGCACCTGAAAATCAAGAAATGTATTGGAGTGGATAGTTAAGGAAAAAGAAATCTCAACGGAAGAGTAAAGGTATGACTCATGGATCGTCTAAGGGTTCTAGAATCACCATCATTTGAGCCAGAATTAACGGAGTTGTTTGCTTGTAATGACTTGGAGTTCTTTACTGAAACCCCCTTGATATTTCTCTCCTTCCCACCTTTAGCTCTGCGCTCAACCGGATTGTAATTCCTGGGGAACTTAATCCAAATATTACATAATTTGTAGAAAGATATCAAGCATAGTAAGAGTCGAGCAAGTACTTTCACGAAGCATTACTCATTCATGAGTCCACCGTTCACGGAATCACAATAACGTTTCAGCCATTGCAGAAACTCCAAGTTGTCTAATGGTCTTGCTTTGACGAGTTTGTTTACTTCGATGTGCTGCAATAGTTTAAATAAACAATCAAAAAGCCTACAGAAAAAAAAAGGGCACAGAACGAAATAATATGAAAAAAGGTCGGGGATATAGAAAGCAAAGGGCTACCTTATCAATTTTCAGTTTGTTAAAGACATCCTGAAGCACTTTGTAATTCTGGATGAAATCATATTCGGTCTTAGCATCAAAATTCACCTGGGACATACTGATGTCAGTAATGCCTAAAAATAAGTGTCACTACAGAAGGAAAAGAGCCTTTAAAAATGAAAGAAAGAAAGAAGTTTTCACCTTGTGCATTGGAACAACTCCGGGATAAATCATGTCCATCAGCTGACATTGCACAGCGCCTGATGCAGCCTAAGAAAAACCTTTTTTTAATGAGGATGTAATACAACATTATGGCATTTGTTTGTCGCTTAATGGCAAAAGAACAGGCCGCATCCATGCAATCTAACACGGGCAGAAGCAAAGAAACAAGGGAATTGGAAAAAGGACAGCGTACTTGTTCTATGCTAAATGATAAAAAAACGATGCATAATGAGGGTGATGATGCCTTCAAACCAATCACAACATTGTCGATTCATTCAACTTTGCTAATGCATCCCCAAAACCCAGCATCTCAAAATTTCTCAATTTAATCTTATTGCCCCTCAAGCCCCGTTGACAAGAAAATATGGGTCAAACACAAATGCACAAATAGCACTTCCCATTGCTAACATACGCTACAGCCTACGAATATATAGAAGTTCGTCTGAAGATCAACTTATATTGGATTCATATTCAGAATTCCACGATAGACACTATGGCCTAAGCAATATGGTCTCAAACTATCAACGCATTCCTAATTCGTCTATCTTTTCCTTCAATACCTAGCTGAATGAAAACACCATCATTATCACATCAAAGACGAAATGCCAAATTTTCAATCTTCTCAATCAAATCAACAAACCTAACTAACTTTCAAAGCAACAAATTGGCCCACAATTAAGCTCAACAGCAACAAAAACACATGGAAAAACTGCACCAAATACCAAAGGTTTTTGTTAACAAATAAAACAGTACAAACTTTCTACCATAAACAGAGGTCATAGCTATACAAATTACAAAATCCCCAATCCATTGAACCAAACTATTCCAGAACAACAGGCCAAAACAAATTTCCCATCATATCCACGAATTAAATCAATATCCCTCAAATTGCACATTTTCTCCGAACCACAAAGCACCGAAAAATGAAAAACAGGGAAAAGGGTTTGATCAATTGATTGAATTCCCCTTTAATCTGTTCATTTACCTCTTCAATACGCGAAAGATTAAGCTGAAGCCGGGCATTTACCCACGCGAGGATTTCATTTCTCCCCACGAAATACGCGCTATCCATCATCCCAATGTTCGACGCCATTGTTCGAAAAAAGTTCTAACAAACAATTACCAATGGAAAAAGCAACTGCCCTTCACAATTTGCTCACAATTTGCATATGCATATGCGTATAACCCACATTCCCGTTTCTGGGTTCTTTGCGCATTTGGGTTTAAAGGGCAAAAATGGGGACAC
>MAYD01556975.1:0-10673 GCA_001909325.1 Ruellia speciosa
AGCACCTGGAATCCATTCTTTATTTTGAACAATTTCTTGTTTATCTGAATAAGTTACTTAATGGTATCTGCCTCGATCAATGTTTATTACATCTCTCGAAATCAAGGTTAGTAAGTAAATTGAATAATGCCAGTTATTCATTACTTTATTCCACTTTAGAATACTGATGAGTGATAAGTAAATAGAAGGTAATGCCATTTAATTTAACAATGTTCGCCCTGAAGAAAGTATCTCAGAACTATAACTGCCATTGAGTACGGATTCAAGGAAATGTAGATTGGATGATAGCACCCAAACTTTTAAGACCCCTAAATTCAACAATCAGTACCTTCTAATTTACTGCTACATTTACATGTAAGAAGTTCTTACCTGAAAAGCTTAACTTCTTGGAGAAGTGAAACTCCTTAAATCTCATCACCAAAATATAAATGTATAATAAATTCCTGATGCCAAAGCCAAGGATAATGCTGATACAAGGCAATTGTAAACATACAGACTACAGTCCTGTGGTCTAGAGTTCAACAGGAAACCAAAAATGTCACAGTACATTGTGTGGCATATACTCCTTCAGTTCTGGCAAGAGCTTGTGTCATTGAAATCATGAGAGTGTATAGACACATAATATTCTAGGAAGTCCCCACCAAATTTTATAGATAGCTCAGGGCAACGAATCAATGATTTCCACCAAACCACGAGTGTATAAGGTACATAATCCATTACATTACATCTTTGTTTTCTTTTTTCACTTTACATTACATCCAATTTGATGAGTTGGTTATCCTCTTATTTATGCCTTTATGAATTTGTTTCTGTTATCCCCATTCATTCAGCTGTAGCTCTGTAGCTCTATTTCATTGGTGAAAGCCAACAACAGTATGAACAAGCTCTTCTTGATTTTTGTGATCAAAGATCACTTAATGTAGTTTATCACATTGAAGAACTGACCTGCTAGAAATCATCCATTAATTTATGTCGAAGCATTTTCTTGTGAAGAAATAACAAGAAAAATTAAATCAAAAAGTCAACTATTATGCCCATGCACTTTATGCCGTCCATGTAAAAGAGCTTGCAAAATATGATGCCTCAACAAGGAGACTCATTTCATTTTTTTTTGTGTCTACTTTTACAAAAAATATATCTGTTGTGATGTGTTTTCAACTCATTCAGAGCACTCCAGTGAATATAATCGTTGGATCTCATGTCTGGGTTGAGGACCTTGCATTGGCTTGGATTGATGGGGAGGTCATCAAAATCAATGGGCAAGAAGCTGAGATCCAGAGGAGTGATGAGAAGAAGGTATATATTTTTACTATGTTTAAAGCTAAACACTATTTTGACTTCCATCAAATTCTTGATCATGGAAGCACCTTTTTTCTTTTTTTTTTGGGGTTGTTGTTGTTATCACCTGTAAGAACTAGGAAGTAGAGTTATCAGTGGAGAATGGGGTGGCGTGGTGCAAAAACTCTCTGGAGCCATTTTTCGCTCAGTAGTCAGGATGCCCCGTATAAAAGCATGATATACACTAGCTAAATTAGAAAATATATTTTTGCTGGAATGGATACACATAAATATATATATATATATATATATATATATGTGTGTGTGTGTGTGTGTGTGTGTGTGTTGATTAGTCCCCATATTAAAATCAAGCTTTTTGGTGGTATGTTCATTCCCTAGATTTGTATAAATGTTGCCTGCTAATTTTGTTATTTTAACCATTCAAGCTTTATTCCTCGTTTATTATTCAGGTTGTTGCCAAGTTATCAAAACTTTATCCTAAAGACATGGAAGCTCCTCCTGGAGGTGTTGATGACATGACAAAGTTGTCTTACTTGCATGAGAGCCTGGATTGCTGGATAATCTTAAAATTCGAACTTAATTGAATTTATGTATACTTCTCATTTGTTTCTGCTTTTAATACGAATTTTGTTTGCTTTATTGTTGACTAATATGGGGCACATATATTGGCTTTTTTGAGTGTTTTACAGACTTGCACTGGAAATATTCCTATAGCTATAAACCCTTTCCAGAAGCTTCCTCATCTATACAATCAGCATATGATGCAACAATACAAGGGAGCTCCTCTGGGAGAGTTAAGCCCTCAGGTTTTTGCTGTTGCTGATGTTGCGTTCAGGTCCAATTCAACATTTTGTTGGTCAACAGGTGATGTGTCGATATTTATATGATTCACTGACCTTGTTTTAATGTTTTACTGAGAGTAGGGCCATGATAAATGAAGCAAAGAGCAACTCTATTCTGGTTAGCGGTGAAAGTGGAGCAGGTAAAACTGAGACCGCAAAAATGCTTATGAGATACCTTGCGTTTTTGGGTGGCCGAGCAGCTACAGAAGGACGCACTGTTGAACAACAAGTCCTTGAAGTATGATATACTACTCCGTTTCAATTTTTTTGCTCCAATGGGGATTTTTCTAATGTTCGTAGATTTCACTTTGATTATCATTAGTGACTTATACTTAAAAAAAAAATATAGTCATGTGGGGTCTTGTTAGATTCGTTTTAATGAGTAGATTTAAAATATCAACTTTTTATATTTTTTATCTATTGATAATTAACGATATTAATGGTTAAAGTTATGCATCGGCAAGCGTGCAAAGGGGAAATGGAGCAAAAAAAAAAAAACGGAGGGAGTACATTATAAAGATTGTCTTGTAGATGGCGTTTTCAATGTTCTAACCTGGTTCTCAGTTGTGCGACTTGCTACTTATACGATTTATCTCCCATGTAGTGCACCTTCCATCACCTATTTCTTGCTAGCTATAAAGTCTTTTATGGCCTTTTTGCACTATGATTGCAGTCCAACCCTGTTCTCGAAGCCTTTGGCAATGCTAAAACTGTCAGAAATAACAACTCCAGGTGAAACCCTTTAATACTGATGCACTTGGGCATTTACAATTCCTAGTTTCACTTCTTCAACTAAATGTCTAGTGTAAAGATGCTTCTTTGGTAAAATCTATGTGGCAATGAATACCAGAACAAGTGTTCTGTTCAAGATAACTTCCTAACATATTACATAATCAATTTGAGATAAATGCATTGTTGTCAACTGATAGTTAACATTGACATTATGCTATACATGGTATTACTGCAGCCGTTTTGGTAAATTTGTTGAGATTCAGTTTGACAAGCAGGGGAGAATATCAGGAGCAGCCATCAGAACTTACCTGCTCGAACGATCTCGTGTTTGTCAAATCACTGCTTTTACCTCCTGTGTGCAGCGCCAAAGGAGGTACATTGGTCCCTCTGTTTACAGATGGAGTTTTGCTTTCACTTGCAATCCTTCGACTAGAATTGATTACACCTCACAATTAAACTCCTAACTCATCTAGGAAATTGAAAAATCCAAGTTAGATCATCCCAAATCATTTCACTATCTTAATCAATCAAAATGCTATGAGCTAGTTGGGGTCAGTGATGCCCATGATTACCTTGCCACCAGAAGAGCCATGGATATTGTTGGAATAAGTAAAACAGAACAGGCAAGTCCTACTTTGTTGATGACTTTTCCTATCAGTTTATTTAGTGGAGAAGATAACTATTGATGTCCATTTTTCTCTCCTCTCTCTGTTAATTACCTTTCTCTTGGACTCAGGAAGCAATTTTCAGGGTTGTTGCTGCTATTCTTCATCTTGGTAACATTGATTTTTCTAAGGGGAAGGAAATTGATTCATCAATACCGAAAGATGACAACTCCAAGTTTCATCTGAAAATGGCAGCAGAATTCTTCATGTACATGAACTGATTTTCATGCCAACATATATTTTTGCATATTTCCTGCTGGTTGGGGGTAAGTTCATACTGTTCCTTGTCTTAGGTGTGATCCTGTGGCATTAGAAGATGCATTGTGTAAACGTGTGATGATCACTCCTGAAGAAGTTATTAAGAGAGTGTGATCCTCTTAGTGTAGCAGTTAGCAGGGATGGATTAGGGATGGATTGGCTAAGACTATATATTCTAGGCTGTTTGACTGGATTAGGGATGTGTTTTCTGTATATATGATTGTCAGAGACATTAAATCACAATGCTTACCTTACTACATCTGGGAATTCATGGACAGGTTGGTGGATAAGATCAATAAGTCAATTGGGCTAGATCAAAAGTCGAAATCTCTAATTGGGGTCCTTGGCATCTATGGTTTTGAAAGTTTTAAACACAACAGGTATTTGATTTATGATCTCCCGTCCTTTTGGACTTCCAATATATCACCAGATTGTTATGTTATACTGCTTTATTATTTGAAGCATATCATACTCTGCAGTTTTGAGCAGTTCTGCGTTAAGTATACAAATGAGAAGCTACAGCAACATTTTAATCAGGTATTTATATATCATCTTGACCGCTTAGACATCATTTTTTAGTTATAACTTATAAGCATGCTGACTAAATTTGATTGCAGCATGTTTTTAAAATGGAACAAGACGAATATACGAAGGAGGCAATTAACTGGAGTTACATTGAATTTGTTGATTACCAAGATGTCTTGGATCTCATCGAGAAGGTACTTAGTCCTGCATAATTAGCATGCAACATGTGCAATTTTAAAGAGCTAATACGAATTCTTACATTAAATGTTGACCGTCTCTCGAAAGAGGATCTTTCTTTAGACATTACTTTTCTTTGATCATTCTATATGCTAAGTACTATCTTTCTCCTATTCTCCTCTAGTTGTTCAACTTCTTTTTTGATATTGTCTATCCAGAGAATCATCACCACAATGATGGAAGAGTAAAATTCCAAAGCATCATACCCAACCTATGATGTAATTGGTAGTATAAAGGCTGGATGGATTGGTGTTGGGCTAATTTTTTGAGCACAAAAAAAAAAAAAAAATTCAAAAAGGAAATAGCAGACATTCTCTATTTTGTACTTGTATAAAGTGTCTTACGCTTCTGTTCCGACTTCTGTGCATGCATTTAAAAACAGAGTAAAAGAACTTAATGACCATTTTCTTGGGTTTCTTTATGTTAAACAAGTTCAGTTCCATAATAAGTAAGATGAAGTATATTTTGACTATAATTTATTGCATTACTCAATTATGAAGGTAAGCTGTTGCTTTGGCAGTTCATGGTCCTCTGTGATTTTCCATCTTCCTTTTTGGGTTTTATTCTTCCTGCTTGGGAAGCTTGGGTTCTTTATGTTGTTTCCGCACACACACTTTCTTTTCTGTATTATTGCTTAATATTATTTGTTTGCAGAAACCAAGCGGAATTGTTGCTCTCCTCGATGAAGCATGGTAATGCTTCAATTTTATCTGGTTCCCTATGTCATATTATTCTCTCATATTCAATTAACCCTTTTTTCTTCTAATTAACCTTTTATTTATTTGTTACTTCTCCCACTATGTTTCTTGCCCATGAAAACATTTCCTTAAGGTTAAGTAACAGTTTTTTACACTAATTTAAATGTTTTGTATCTGCAGTATGTTTCCAAAATCAACACGAGACATTCTGTAATAAGATCTAGCAGACATTCGAGAATAATAAGCGCTTTGTCAAGCCAAAATTATTGCGTACAGATTTCCCAATTGCCCATTATGCTGGGGAGGTAAGTAATAATAGATTTGCTTTGCACATCTCAAGTTTCAGCATACAACTAAGTTACAGAACTTACTCATTTGTATCAGGTTCAATACCAAGCTGATCAATTCTTGGACAAAAATAAAGACTGGTTCCTGAACATCAAGATCTGTTGAGTTCTTCGAAATGTTCTTCTGTAGCTGGCCTTTTCCCTCCAATTCCTGAAGAGGCTACAAAATCTTCTCAGTTTTCTTCTATTGCTTCACGTTTAAAGGTCAATGTGCCTGAACTTTCATTCCAGTTGAACTCAAAGTTACAGATTAATATGTTCCAACTTCCAAGATATAAATCTGTAACATGGTAATATAACTGAAGAAACTGAAGCAAATTATATGAGGTGCCTATTGTATTCATTTCTATACTCTGGAAAGTTAACAAGATGACTGTCTTCATATTCTATCTTGCAGCTACAATTGCAGCAATTAATGGAGACTCTAAATGCTACAGAACCTCACTACATTAGATGTATAAAGCCCAATAATCTTCTTAAACCTTCCATATTTGAGAATCAAAACATTATGCAACAGCTGCGTTGTGGTGTAAGTAACTTTATCTGTGTTGCATTATATCTCTTTTCCTAGTTTTAGGCATCCATTGCATTTTTCTGTATTTGGATGGAATTAGCTAGTCCACTTTTTACGGACATCTATTTTTCAGTTATAACCTATTGGTGCAGGGCGTTTTAGAGGCAATCAGATCAGTTGTGCTGGATATCCTACTCGCCGTCCTTTCTTTGAATTTTTCAACAGATTTGGCCTTCTTGCACCTGAGGTTTTGGAAGGAAGGTTAGCATATGTTTTAGCTTAACTAAAGTTTAAGCTCTCACATTACTGAACTACTTCATTTAAGCACTCTATTATGATGGTTAATTTTGTCTAGCTGTCATTATTATTTTGTTTTTTAATATCAACTTCCTTTCCTGTGAACAGCTGTGATGAAAAGTTGGCTCGCAATAAGATTTTGGAAAAGATGGGGTTAAATGGTTTCCAGGTGCAAGGATATACGCTTTTATTTTAGATTATATACACATATTGCTTCCATGATATGTGTGTATATATATATGTTTGTAGAAGGGTTACAAAACTTTTTTTTTTCTTTTAAAGGGTTACTAAACTTGTCACCCCTTTAAAATGGCATTGAGTAAGGGGATAAAAATGTTTTTGTTGCATTTTTTGTACTTGCATTAAAATTGTGCTCCTTTCTCTCATCTAAAGTATTACCCTATTTAGTAAGTCTTCTACTACCATCATGGCGTATTGGACAAGCTACATTTCTAGTGTTTCTTTTATGTGAAACGTGTCTTTGTGACATGCATGACATATTATTTCTTTGAAAGTTTATTTTCATTTTTAATGACATCTCTAGTTCTTAGCATTAAGGTGTTGGAATTTTACTCAATCCTAATTTTCTCATATATATTCAATTTTAAAGGTCTAACCTCACAAAACTTACATAAGCTTTCTTCTACTCGATTTATCTTGCCCCACATGCTACATACTTCCTCCGTCTCAATTTACTCGTTAGACTTTCATTTTTTAGTTGTCTCAAAATACTTGTTACCTTACCATATGTAGTAACTTTTTCATATCTCACGATTGAAAAATACTATTCTCTCTCAACCCACTAATAAACACTATTTCTATCTTTTCTTTAAATCTCATGCCCATACATAACTCGAAAAATTTTGGTTTGGGTCAAAATCAGATCTTGATTTTGACCAAACAAATTGGGTAAGATTGCCGAACTTTAGTTGAACCGAATGACCAGATTAATCACTGGATTAAATATTTTTATTGTTATTTTTTATAATAATTATCAGTCCCCAGACCTGCGTAGGGTGGATCATGAGTCCGTAAATTTCTAAATAGTGCAGATCTCAAGTTTTACTGAACCTACTTGTTCCCTAATGGTAAATATCCCATCTATAAAATTCCCATATGTTATGCACTTATCATAAATAGGTGACCTCCCACACTCATACTGCTTATGCAAGCTGAACAAAATTTGGGAATCTATGAGGAATGGAGCACAATAAACGAATCTTGAATAGAAATTCAAGGGCAATAAGAGGTGATCACGTGGAGCGATACGATTACAGGGTGAGGGAACTTTTCATTAATCATAAGACATGTTTTTCCATAAAGATCTGCATCAGTATACATAAGTGTGTGCCATTGTTATTGGAATGAAATCAACATCTAATTTAATCAAATCACTAAATGGTTGGAGTAAAATATACTCCTTTATTTTTATTTGAGTGATTAGCTGAATGTATAACCTAATCACCAAAATCACAATTATGACATTTAGTGCGAATCAACTTTTCGTCCTCCAAGAATCCTTCTCCTCAAGGACTACAGTGATAGCCTTCCACATTGCCTATGTATAAACCTATGCATGAGGTTTCCTTGATATGTAGATATGTCTGTCAAAATTAGTTGTGGTTGTTGGGTTGGAACCTTTGGATTCATTGATGAAATTCATTCTACAAAACTAGTGCATAATTCATTCTTGTGACATTGAGGGATTTTGTGAAAATTTCTCTAAGTTGTTCACTAGTCTCCATGGGCCTTTTTATCAAACCCTTTTCTATTTCTTTCTTTCTTAACAAATGTGACAACCAATCTCAATGTGCTTTGTACATTCATTAAACACAAGATTTGATGCCATGTGGAGAACTGCCTGATTGTCACACCACAATTTGGTTGGGTTATGGTCTACCAACTTCACCAAAGAGTTGATGTATGGTAAAATCTCACGCCATGATTGATGTATGGTAAAATCTCACGCCAGGCATGTCTCTATGCTATGACTTTGCACTTGATGTAGACACCCCTTCTTACTTTTCATGACATAAAGTTAAAATTTCTGTGCACAAAGATACTCTAGCCTGCAGTAGACCTTTGGTACAGCTTAGAATCCGAAAATCTGCATCAGGAAGCACTTTATGTGCTTGCATCCACTTCTCTATACAATATTCCTAATCCATGAGCTCCTTCCAAACAGTGTAGAATTTGTTTAAGGGCATCTGATGAATTAGTATGATTTAAGGTTTAATAGTGATTTATTTTTCAACATTTTCAAAGGCAGGTAGAATTGTAATTAACCCTTCTTAAATTCTATTGTTGTGTTCGTTTAAATTGTTTCTTAGGACCTTATTTTGCTATGCCTTTTGGTCTTTGCTAAATACAATCTACAGTTTCACATGGCTTATTGGTCTGGAGCGCACTTCACGATACAATTCATCACTGAGATTATTCAACAGACTCTAGTTTTATATAATTTGGCGTGGTATAATACTTGGTCTGCTCACCTTTCTGTAGATAGAAATCCAGATAAGCACTTCAGAATGATTTCAATTTCCTTTGCATCATGCATTTCCAAGTTGTGTGGTATCTATAATATATCATAATGCACAACTGTATCCCATAGTTTTTTGTGGATCTAAATACATGTTTGATTTACAGTTGGGAAAAACCAAGGTCTTCCTTAGAGCTGGTCAGATGGCTGAATTGGATGCACGTAGAGCACAAGTTCTCAGTGCTGCAGCAAAAAACAATACAATGGCGCATATGGACTCACATTACTCATAAACATTTTGTAGATGCGAGAGAGGCTGCCATTTATATGCAATCCTTTTGCAGAGGTAGGCAGCTTAAAACTCCTTCAGATTCTTAGAATAGCTCCTACAGTCAACTTTTGTTTTCTGTTGGTTAGAATATGTTTATTCTAAAGTTTCTCCCCAGCTGGTTTCTCATCCACCTCTATCTTCCATTGTCGCTGTTTCTTGGGGTTGAATTGTCTTATTATAGGTAAACTAGCATGCAAACATTATGAGGCCTTGAAAAGGGAGGGGTCTGCAATAAAAGTGCAGAGGAACACACTCAGATACCAAGCTCGAAAAGCATACTGCACACTCCGGGTAGCTGTTCTTGTTTTACAAGCAGGAGTACGTAGCATGGACGCCCGCAAAAAGTTCAGATTTAGGAGGCAAACTAAAGCTGCGACTGTTATTCAGGTAAAAGGTTCCTGATTCTCTTGTCCGAATTGACTGTTGTTTATTTATGAGCTCTCTTACTTCTTGACTCATTCTTAGGCATGGTGGCGCTTACATAGAGCTTCATCTTATTATAGGAAGTTGAAGAGGGGAACTATACTTGCGCAATGCAGATGGAGAGGAATAATTGCTAAAAGAGAATTACGGAAGCTTAAGATGGTTGGCTTCAACACTATATCATTATTGAAATAGTAATTTTCTGGTTTGTATCAGTGATAATGTATCACAACATAGAAACTGCCTTCATATTACATATAAATTTAGTCTTTTTTTCAATTCCTGACAAAGTTTAATTATTCTCTTTAATGTCATAAAGTACAATCATGAGATTCTCCTATTCAGAAGTAGTAGGAACTGCAGACTAGCAATAAGGTACCATAGAATGACTTCCTTCTACCATATAACACAGATTACATTCATCTGCAGGCTGCAAGGGAAACTGGTGCCCTCAAAGAGGCAAAAGATAAGCTTGAAAAGCAGCTAGAAGAACTCACGTGGCGCTTGCAACTTGAAAAACGTTTAAGGGTAAAAACTTAACAGACCTTATTGTTTGCAAGACCAATTTTTTAATTTAGTATGTTTGAGTAAGACCAATTTTTTAATTTAGTATGTTTGAGTTGTTCAATGTTTGATTGCTTAATTTGGTTTCTTTTGTCAATGATACGCAAGTAAGGTGATTCAAAAGTTTGGTCATGTCATTGCAATCATAAATGCAGATTGACTTGGAAGAAACAAAAAATCAAGAGATTGTGAAGTTGCAGAATTTGCTGGAGTAGCTGCTGAAGAAAGTTGATGAAACAAATGCATTGCTTATAAAGGGAAGTGAAGCTACAAAACGAGCAATTGAAGAGGTACCTCCTGTTATCAAAGAAACTCCAGTTTATATTGAAGATACTGAGAAAATTGAGTCTCTAAAGGAAGAAATTGACAGTGTTAAGTGTTGAATTGATATGGCACAAAAGGTGAAACACTCAATAATTCACACACACAATTTGTATCAGTGAAGTGATGTTCACACAAGAA
>MAYD01556988.1:0-13704 GCA_001909325.1 Ruellia speciosa
CTATTAAATGCGATATTTTGGCCTGAATGAGGCCGCAAATGAACGACAAATGATGGTAAAAATGACCATCATCAGGTGCGGGTGGGGTCTGGCTGTTGGCGGCAATGGCCATCCCCATTTCTGTTCTCCACTATGGATAGACACCCACGCATGATCATAGCTAAAGCTCAAAGAGAGAGTACTGCTTGGTGGTTTACTGGAATTTATGCGAGTCTAACAACCATTACTCGAATGAGGGATTCGTCGAAAGGTACCAAATTCTTGGGTTCTCCTTGGCGATTTTAATGAGGTTCTCCTTGGGTTCTCCAAGTTCAACTCCCAAGCTGTGAAATTTTCACCAAGCTCCAGAATACCCATCCTCTTACTCTTAAGGTATAAATCTGTCCTAGAATGCTCGTCTTTTACCATTTCTTCGATGGCATTTCATTTTCTATTTTTCATAAACACTAAATTGCATTCCTCAGAATATCTGTTCATAGAACTTTACTGTTCTTACAAGGAAACCATGGCTGTTTTTGCATAATAAAAACCAACAATGAGTTAGAAACCCATCTCTTGATTTATTATCCATGTGAACGGTAGGATAACACTTTCCACACACTTCACCATTTTCATTCGGATTGAACATGGGCACTTCAAAGAACTGGTTGGATATTTGATGAAATGGATGAATGGACTTGAACAGATTAATATTACTATGAACAGAATTGAGATTCAAATCCACAATAATCTAAAATATGCACGTCATGGCACTGTGTAATCTCAGACTTTAATTAATGCCTTGGTAATGTACTGTAATGGAATTTGGCTTATTAATCAAATGAGGAAACAAGTGCAGTAAGACAGTAAAGCAGACTGGGTCAAATTAAGCTATGAGAACGGGACTCGCATAATTCCAAACACTTGAACTTGGACAAGGACTCGAGACTCGATTTTCACTCCTGTAATATGCGATCATAAGGCAGACCTTAAAATACTCGATTCCCCTTTAAGATGCGATTCTCCTTTATTCTCGATTGAGGGACAAGATCAGATTATCCCTTTCATTTCCACTATTGAATTAATTTATTTGGGCCTATTCCAATTTGGGCTTAATAAAATGATAACCCACTGGACCCATATCAAATTAATTAGATTAGCCAATTATTATCAAACCCATTTCATTAATTAATTAATTATCCATGAACAATTATTTGTTCAAGTCTTCTAGACTATTTTAATTGGATAATTTAATTAGGGTTGAACATTGTAGGCTCTTCCAGTCATTAAGTTCGCGGCATAGGACATTGTTTGTATTATTACTCCAAGTGTTATCAAAACAGTTGATAAATGTATGAATACATACATCGGGCAACCATAAGTCCCAATAAATTATTAAAGTACCGAGTGTTATTCGGCCGGATAAATTTAAATAATTCGCATGTCACATATTATTTTATTTTATTTATTTATATATTTTATGCTATTTTATTTGTTTATATATTTATTTGCATAAACATATTTTCTTATGAGATTATTGTGTTTGATTGTCATGTGCATAAAACATCTTATCCGAATACGGCGTTGTATGCAAAACACTAAGCCTACCAAATAACGATCAGGGCATTTTCATATCCTTGTGACGATTTGGGTTTGGCAAACAATAAGAGTTATTATACGGTTAATAATCAAATACTAATGCATCCCTTTAAAGATGTAATTACGTAAAGTGGAATTACGGAGTGGATCTGTCAGATGCTTTTGAACTGATCATCTTAAGCTTATGTGCGGGATTAGAGTAATGAACTTCTCTAGTTTCCTTTGTGTGTTGTTCTACTCATCGGGGGTAGCTCCCCTTACATGAGGTTTGTCGGTAATTTAAGAATAGTTTGAGTGAGAATTATTGGATGTAGTTCCTCTCTATTATGTCGATTGAGACTGCTTTGATCATGTGGTATTGATCGGGTGAATCCATCTACCCTTGACTCTGGTTCGTTGAGATTGATTATTCTATCCACTCTATGAATGTCGGTATTCCCGTACTCACGGAGCACGCTAAGCGGGGACTGTCCGCATTGTACGCGTCGACAGTGTCCTGAGTTGTGCCGCGGTAGTCGAGTGTGAGGCAGGCATTTAACTATACATACAAAGACTTGGTTAACAGTTCTAAGTACATATGTATGGCACCGAGTGTTTCGACGAAGTGAGAGCTCGGTGTTGATTGTTGCATTGATTTGAAGTCATGATTTTAACTGCTCATACCTTTAAACGATGCACCGCATTGCATGCTTCCAACTTAGGCCTGTGGCATATTTTAAATCGGCCCTGGGTTAATATTTATGGAGATATTACCCCGGCATCTCATATCGCGTGGATTGTATTACTTGAATTGTGTATACTCCATACTTAGTCTCACGACTAACGATGCTAGTGTTGCATCTCAGGTGGACCAAATGATCGTGAGGATATCCCTCCGATGCAGTAAGGGATCGGGCCAATACCCGAGGGTTGTGAGGTCAAGAGAACTTTTGAGCTTTCAGAACTATGTGTTTATTTACTTATCTCTCGAACCTTTTATTTATCACTTTCAATTAAACGGCTTGTACTAAATGGTCGTGTCTCGGTGTGAGACGTGAACTCTATTATCGTAGTTGTAATCGACATTTTAAATCCTTCTATCAACGTGCTTTTATTCCAAGTATGCTAAGTTGCGATCAGAGGGGACCTTATTTCCTAAAATCCAGCGTACTCTGATAGGTTGAGACAATTAAGCCTGAGCACCGAGCTTATGAGGGGGTTTAGGGTTAGATTCCATTATAAGTTAGGTGTGGCGGTGACGTGTTCGGTTTATGGGAATCGGGGTGTTACATTATGCATATCCGTATTCCTGTATTCGTGGAGCCCGCTAAGTGGGTGTCGTCCGCGTTGTACGCGTTGATGGAGTCCTGAGTTGTGCCGCGAATGGTCGTGTGGAGGCCGATATTAACTATACATTTATAGGCTTGGCTAGCAGTTCCAGGTATAAATACGTATATCATCTAAATTCAGCGATGAACAGGGGATCTAGGTGTTGCTTATCGCATAATTTCATAATCATGATTTTAAGCTGCTCATTACTTAGTCATTTTGAAATGTGCATTGCATAGCATCTTTTGCTAACTTATGCGTGTTGCATATTTTAACTATACTCAAGGTTAATATTTCTGGATATATTGCCTTGATGTCTCATGTTGTGTGGATTGCTTACCTGTTGTGTATGCTTCTCCATACATAGTATCGCGACTAATGATGCTTCGTTATGCATCTCAGATGTGTATGATGACCGTGAGGACGTACCTCCGGCACAGTGACTTAGGGGATCAGGTTATCACCTGATGGGTTCTGTGAGGGTGAGTGAACCTTTTGTATTATACCTCATCCTAACCCCTTTTTGGTTATAGGTGTTGACAGACATGAAGACCTTTTCTTTTGTCTTTAAAACTTCTGTAATATTTGTAATCGTCTTATACTAAATAGCCGAGTCCCGGTGTGGGACTTTACTTTTGGATACTCTGGTTTGTAATAATGTTTAACTTCTTTATCGTATTATATGTTTCCACTTTTATTCCAAGCATGTGAGCCGTGATCGGATGGGACCTCGGGTTCCTGAAAATCCAGCGTACTCTGATAGGATGAGATCATTGTTAGCCTTAATATCGAGCTTATTGTGGGGTTAGGGTTAGATTCAATAATAAGTTAGGTGTGGTGGTAACGTCTCCAGTTTATGGGAATTGGGGCGTTACAGATAAAGGTTTTCCAGAGAAAATAGGGAGATGAATCGGGTATTTGGGAAATATGAACTGAAAGTGTGATTATACAGAAGGAAAGTAACAGTTTATCCAAACAAGGCTTTAAAAACTGAATGATTAAAACTGTTCCAAAAGGTGTAACCGTCTGCAAATATCATGATGTTATGGCAACCATCCGCAAAATGCAGACTGCGTGTGATCTTTTTGGCATATTTAGAAATTTGTTCATCCTTGGTCATGTACAAATATGTTAATTCAAGGAAAACATAATTATTTAAAAATGAAAGAAAATTTTAAACCTCAATTAGGGAGACACATCCCTGAGACTCTTCGTAGCTGATCAAATCTTTCACCATCCATCGATTTAGTGAATATATTTGCTAATTGCTCGGTTGTTGAAACATGCTATAAACATCACGTTCCATTCTCTACTAACTTGCGTATAAAGTGATATCTAATCGATATGCTTGCTTCCCCATTGTTGAACCGGATTTTTTAAGATGTTGATAGCTCTGGTATTGTCACACATGACTTTAAAAAAGTCCTGAAGAATTCCATAGTCTTCTAGCATATGTTTCATTCACAACATCTGAGCGTAGCAGCTGGAGGCAATTATTTTACCTCGACTGTGGATAGAGCAACTATGTTTTGCTTATTAGAATACCAACTTACTAAGTTGTTAAAAACATCATCAGTAGTGCTCTTTCTATCATCAGAAATCCAGCCCAATCTGAGTCAGTAAATCAAATCAAGTCGAGTGAGGACCTTCTTGAATATCATAGACCAAGTTTTTTAGTACCCTTGATGTATCTCAAAATTCTTTTAGCTGCCTTAAGGTGGAATTCTTTTGGATCTGCTTGAAATCGAGCACAAATCCCAACATTGAAGGAGATATCTGGTCTGTTAGCTGTTAGATAGAGTAGACTTCCAATAAGACTTCTATATAGTTTGTGTTCAACATTTACGTTAGCTTCATCTTTGGTTAACTTCTCTTGTTGTCCTAGAGGTATTCGAATAACTTTGTAGCAACCCATACCAAATTTCTGAATGAAGTTTCCAGCATATTTCTCTTGACTGGGGAAAGTACCATCTTTAGACTGTTTGACTTATAATCCTAAAAAATAGTGTAGCTCCCCAGTCATTGACATCTCAAATTCCTTGTGTATAAATTCTACAAACTCATCCTTGATTTTAGTAGAGGTTGATCTAAAAACAACGTCGTCTACATAAACTTGGGCTACCATAAGGTGGTTGTTATCCTTCTTGATGAACAATGTTTTATCTATTGAGCCTCTGGTGTATCCCTTTTTAATTAGGAAGGAAGAGAGTCGATCATAACAGGCACGTGGCACTTGCTTCAATCCATAAAGTGTTTTTTTACGCGGTATACATAATCTGGATGGTCATGACTCTTGAATCTAGGTGGTTGAGAAACATAAATTTCTTCCTTAATCTTTCAATTTAGAAATGTTGTCTTCACATCCATCTAAAACAACTTAAAACCTAGTGAGCAAGAAATAGAAAGTAATAATCTTATCGCTTCAATTCTTGCTACAGGGGCAAAGGTTTCATCATAGTCGAGTCCTTCAATCTGAGTATAGCCTAGTGCCACAAGTCATGCTTTGTTGCGAACAATGTTACCTTTCTCATCTATTTTGTTTCGAAACACCCATCGAGTACCAATGATATTGATGTTGGATGGTTGTTGAACCAACTCCCAAACATCATTTCTTTGAAATTGTAGTAACTCCTCTTGCATTGTTGCTATCCAATATTCTCCTTGAAGAGCTTCTCTGGCATTTTTTAGCTCCACTAGAGATGCAAAACAATTCATACCTGCCATATCTCGAGCATTGATCTTCTTGCTTCTTGTAACTTTTTGTTGTGAGTCACCAATAATATCAGTGGTTGAGTGATGACGGGTTGCTTTAAGGCCTTTCTTTGGGCCTCTTCTGATTGTGACAACTGGATCTTGAACTGGTTGTTCACTGGTTGCTGGAACAACAGGCGAACTACCACCTTGATCTTGCTTAGTGTTATCATCAGCATCATCTTGATCTGGATTGTCTGAGCCTTGATTGTCTTGAGTATAGGATGGTTGTCTTAACTATGATGGATGACAAATGTAGGTTGCTCTTGGTTTGGAATGTTTGAGATTAACAATGGATCATCTTGAATTGCATCACCTGCAATGGAATTAGTATCATTAAAAACAACATTGACAGATTCCATTACCTTTTTTATCTTCTTGTTGTAGACTCGAAATGCTCTACTGTTGGTTGCATATCCCAAGAAAATGATTTCATCTAATTTTAAATCAAATTTGCCAACATGGGTCCTACCATTTAAAACATAACATGTGCAGCCAAACGTGTGAAAATGGGAGACATTTGGTTTTTTCCCCCTCCAAATTTGATAAGCCATGCATGTGGTATGGGGTCGAAGAAAGATTTGATTTGAGACAAAGCAAGCCGTGTTTATGGCTTCAGCCCAAAACCTCTTGCTAATATCCTTGCCCTGCATCATACATCGAGCCATTTCTTGAAATGTACAATTTTTCCACTCAACAACTTCATCTGTTAGGGTGTCTTAGGTGTTGAAAACTCATAGATAATTCCCAGGTTGTTGCAACAATCGGTGAACAACTGGTTGTCAAATTCGCGTCCATGATTTGTTCTGATCCGGATTACTTTATCATTCTTTTCAGTCATTAATCTTATGCTTAATTTCTTAAATGCCTCAAACGCTTCATCTTTATGCCTCAGAAAATTTGTCCAAGTAATACGGGAATAGTCATCAATACAAACAAATATGTACCGTTTGCCTGATAGACTTTCAGTTTCAATTGGTCCCATAAAGTCCATGTGTAGAAGTTCAAGGCACTTGGAAGTTTGTGGTTGTTCTGTTAACAGGTGAACAACCCGAGTCTGCTTCCCTTTTGCACAATCTCCACAAACAATTTTGTCTGAACTTTATAATTTTGGCAATCCTCGAACACTTCAATTGTGCTAATCTTAACCAGAGTTTGATGATTGACATGACATAGTCTTTGATGCCACAACTTGACTTGATCATCCTTTGAGATAAGGGCTTGCTGAGTGGACTTCTTAAGCACATAGCAATTGTTTCGAGTTCGAAACCCTTTCATAACACAAACATGTGCTTCATCAAAAAATTTACAAGAATCTTTAGTGAAATTTACAAATAAATGATCATCACAAAGTTGATTGATGGAAATTAAATTTGTATTTAGGCCTTCTACATAATATACTTTAGAGAGTTTAGGAATACTGCCTTCATTTAGGTTTCCATAGCCAGTGATTATTCCTTTGACTCCATCACCAAAAACAACTTCTTCACAATCAACTTCTTTGAAATCTTCCAGGAGTTCCTTCTGGCCGGTCATATGTCTTGAACATCCACTTCGAAATACCATTTGTGTTTATGAGATCTTTCTTGCATTCACAGGATTACAAGGCATTTAGATCTTCCTTGCTTTGGCATCCAAACCCTTCTGAACTTGATCTTATTATTGAGTTCTTCATTAGGCCATACAACTCGTCTTCCATGTATTAGATCTCGTGCAATCTTCAAACATTCATCAGCAGTATGTCCTGGTAGTCTACAATATGCACAATCTTTTCGTTGTCTAGACATTACACCAACACCCTTTATCTAGATTTCTGAATGGGCTTTTAGTGTTTGATTATCCAGATAGCCCGCACTAACAAAATTTGTTTTCTTCTTTGTTGTTCCTTTTTGATATCCAATACCTCCTTGATCTTTAGGTGATTTCCTAAGTGCAAGGACTTCATCAAGCTTCTGTTTTCCCTTCATTTCTTGAAGTTGATTTTGAAGTTCATCCACTTATTTTTGAAGATCTTTCTTTTCTCCAATCAGTTGATACGTTTCTTGTGCAAGTTGATCTTTCCTCTTGATACTTTGTTAGCATTCTGTTGTATAGTTTAAACTTTCTTTTGCAAGACTTCATGCTCAGCTTCGAGTTTGTCATAGGAGAGACCGTCAGTCAGTTATCTCAACTTCTTGTTTTCCTTAACAGAAACTTTGAGATTATCCATGGCTTCCTCATAGACTTCAGTAAGTTCATCAATGTCTAATTCCCTATAGTCACCATTAACAACATCGTTAGTATCATAATCTGATGGACTATTCTTACCTGATGAGGGACTTGATTCCATGGTATGAAGTGTGAATGCCACAATGTCTTCATCATAATTTTATTCTTTTTTCTGTGAATTCCACTTCATTATCACTCCATGTAACTTGAAGTATTTTGCCTTCTCTTCTCTTAACTGTTTGGCGTTCTGATTTGATGTGTCTTGTGCCACCGCATTTATAGCATTTTATATTTTTTAAAAGAGTTAGAATTATTAAAATTGATAACTTTCTTGCATTTTTTTTCTGACTGATTCGGTTGTCGATCGGTTGTTGGAACTCTGGGCAAACGAACTTTCTCTTTCTGGAAATTTTTCTATCTGAATTGTTTATCCCTTCTTTCTTGCAACATCTTTGAAACTTTCCTGGGAATGTAAAAAACTTCATCTTCTTGATCATCATCTGAGGAATGTTCAGCCATCAAAGCAATGGATCTTAGTGTTTCATTCTCCAAATGATTCATCTCATAGGTTTGCAGGATTCCAACTAATCCTTCCAAGGTCATCGTATTCAATTTGTCCAATTCTTCAAGAGTGCAACTTTGGGACTATACTTCTTAGATATGGTGCAAGCATCTTCTTGACAAGCTTACCTTCATAAAAATTAAACCTAAAATATATATGCTTGATTAACAATATCTTTAAAACAAGTATAATATAAGGATATGTTTTCATCTTCATTCATCTTGAGGCCATCAAACAAGGATTCAATGCGTTGTAGCTTGGCTGCTCGAACATCGGCAAAATCTTCATGTGCTATTTCCAAGGCATCCCATGCTTCTTTTACCATTGTGCATGTAGGTATCATTCTAAACTGGGATTCATCAACTCCAATAAAAATTGCATTTAGGGCACGTGAATTTGCTTGAGCTAGGGCTCTTTCTCTAGGAGTCCATCGGGCCTTAATTTTTCTTTGAACAATAGGTAGGTCAGATGATCCTTCAGCAGGTTGCATAGTAGTCGTAGGATGTTGCCAACCATCTTCAACAGCCTCCCAAGAATCCTCTCCAAGTGACATGATGAACGTTTTCATGCATTTTTTCCAATATCTGTAATTTGTGCCATCGGATAGGGATGGACGAGTCACGGATGCACCTTCTTTACTCATCTTGAAAATGATCAATGCTCTTTAATCTTTTGAGCACACCGCTCTAATACCAAATGTTGGAAATGCTGGGGAAATAGGACTTTGCAGAATTTAGAGTATTGTATGCGCGCATGTACTTATCCAACTTTTCACATAAATTGAAACAATCTGAAACAATCTTAGCGTGGATGTTGTTTGGTTGTTGGAACAACACTCAAACAATGTGCAAGTGAGTAAACAGAACAAGGAACACAGTGGTTTGTTAACCCAGTTCGGTCCTCTACGACCCATGTTTGGGGGATACCAATTTAGGCTAAACACATTCTCAACAAGAAATAAAATGTCACACAAATCTACAAACACACTCTTTCCTAAGGCTCAACAAGGTACCCTCTGATTTTCCATCCACTAGACTACCTGCTAGCAATAATGATAGTTGTTCCTACGAAATGTCAACTACCACGGGACTACTACCCAAATCAAACCTTGTTACAACACTTATCAAGAAACTGTGTTCCAGATCTAAACACTAAACAGCCTGATTGAAATACCCAAACTTAATGACTACAAATCAAAACAGAGATACCTAATCACGAAGGTATCCTCCACAAGAATATCAATCTGCAACAATCTTGATCATCAAGCAGCAGCGAACTTCTTCAGACTTTCTTTCGAGAATCTTCAGTCGGATATAGAAACTCTCAAATCCTCTTTACTAAGATTCTAACTCACTGATCAAGACTCACAAATGTGCACTCAAAGTACAAAGAATCTCTCGAATCTTTTCTCTCAAAAACTGAGTGCAAAAACACTAAATTCTGAGTTTAATATCTCAAACGGAGACTAAAGCATATAACACTAAAATCACTCTTTTCATATATTGCAACTCTTCATAATGGAGAGTATATATAGGCCAGTAATTCTCAGCTCGCAAGCTTCACACAGATTAATTGATTATGTAAGTGTAAGTTCTTGTTGTTGATGTGTTGTTTAACTACGCTCGAACAACTTGTAGAACATCTCAGACCGTAGCACCTGCACATGCTAACATTCTAACAGAAGCTAAAATGATGATTATAATTTTGTCAATAGGATCAAAATATAGTGCTTTGCCAAGGATTTTGCTTCTAAAACAAGATTCTTTAGTGCTATAGTTGTAACCATTTATTTGTAATTATTTTGAGTTTGATGTTTTATGTTCTAACAATCAACAAATAAAATTTAAATGTATGTGGTTTCAGGTTATATGCATTGTAGCCAAACTGCAAATTCGAGATTGAAGGTATTGGACTGAAAGGTAGCATTTCAATCATTAGGGGAGTCTGGGAGTATGAAATACTGGAAAAGATTCAGAAGGGAGCTTATAAATGAGTTTTGATGATTGATCACTTTTCATTGTTTTTTGCCTTTTTCGAATTTGATGGTTTCTCTCTATCAAGTCCTGTCTTGGAAACAATTTTCCTGTAGCTAACCAAAAAAAGAATAAACTGAAGGAGACTGATCCATATTACTGTGCCTTTCTGCTTTTATTGATTAGTTCTGGTTTAAGCTTGTTTGTTTTGGCTATTTCAAGCTCACCATCCCTGGCTTAATTTTCTTTCCTCTTGATTATTTGCTTGTAATCACCAGAAAAAATAATCATTATACTATTTCACAAATCACAACCATACCTGCTTTAACTCATTTCATATCCCAAAAATCAAACTTTTTTCCAATCCGTTTAAGAAAACAAAAGTTCCTGAATTAAGATAACAACCAAACAAGGCCTTAGTATCTTTCCAATCCACTTTTATGAGCACCAGTTGTTTTATCTTTGTAGAGTTTGCTTATATACTTTGAATTTCTGTACTGACTTAAAGTTCTCTCATCCTTGCAGCTATGACAAATTGATAATACTATATATCTATCTTCCCATTTGTTTATTTCATGGTAATTACTACTGCTTTATTGTAATTAGATTTTTGTACCTGTCTCTTGTCTACTGCTATTTATTTATAAGATGTGTCAAGATTCGATATTGAGTATGGAATTATTTTTATTGCAAAAAAAGAAAATTAATGGTTCATCTAAACAACAACTTTTTATTGCAAGTAAGGAAATTTCACGTTGCAAAAAGAGTTGAATATATTGGTTTTTATGCCGGCTTTATAGGTATGCTATATTATCCTGTTAAAAAATTTTTAACTTTGCTAGCTGGTTTCTGATGATAAATCTTATCGAACTTGTATTTGCTAACTGTACATTCTTGGAAGAGCTTTGATGCCTGTCCTTTGGGAGCCATTTCTGGCAGATATGGCTGAAAACGGGACACCTGTAATAATCATAGGCCGTGCTGTAAGGTTAGTGATCAGATCTGAATTTCGGCTATATAAGTTCATAGCTTTCATTTGAATAGTTGGATGGTTTTTCTTTTAAAATGTTACTTTCAATACTCTCTGTTTAGATTGAACACCAATTTTTGGATGGCTGTCATAACAAGATTCCTTCTGGGATGTTTCATGTTTGAATGGTTTACTAGGACAAAAAAAGGTATTCTTTGAATGCTACGCATCACAGTGTGCGAGCTAAGTAAGATATAGTGGTGCAGTCCCTCACTGTGATGCCCAATGTTTTACCTTGGAGTTCACTATTCTTCTACATATAAGTTCCTTGTGTTATGGTTTAGCTTTCCATGCCAGGCATATGCATGCGAACTGGTTCGCAACGAGTGCCAGGCTTTCGGATTGCCGGCCATAAATAGTCATTACTTAGTTATTGATCCTACTGCATTCGTGCCATCCTCCAACTAATCTAAGTAGGACCTCTGCTGGCAGCCTATTGGAACTGTCATAATTACATGTACTATTCTTAATTTCCGAAGTTCCTTACTGAGGTATTATAATGTATGCTTATTTATAATCATTACTTACTCTGAAAAAAAATTCAGAGAGATCCACGTTAATTTCTTTTTCACAGGATTGGTTGTTGGGCCTGCTTTGGAAGGCTATCTTGCCTCAGGTATCTTTTGTTCACCTAGCCAAATGGGGAAATTCTAGAACTATTCATGCTGCTTTCTTACAACTTCGTTGGGCATTAATTGTTGACTGAATTATTCAAGCACTGTACACCATTTCTTGTTTCCCGATATTAATGAGATGAATTAACTACTTTCGTTCACTATTTTCTACTCTATTGTAGAAGTGTTACTTGCATGAAAGAATTGGCATGACCATTAATCTTGTTATATGTAAAAACAATTGTAATATGAAATGTGCACTCTTCATTAACTGGTCACTTTGTCCATCTCTTTCTAAACAATATTTTTGTGAAGCTTGCAGAGAAATTTCCTGGAATATTTGCATCAGATTCAACTCTGGCAAGGTTTTTTTAACGTTTTTTCCACATGATTATCTACTGATTCTGCTACTGTGGTCTTACTTAGCAACACAAGTTCTTTTGCAGGTTCCCATACTTGCTGCCTTGTTTGATAATTTCCCTTGCTTCATCTATTATTATATTTCTTGTTTTTGGATCCCAGTATGATTTGCGTACAAAGCATTTTTTTCCTCTACCTGATAGTTCTTTTTGTTCTTTTAATGCCCAATGTTTGATGTTTTAGTGGTATATCCTCCTCCATATTGTAATCCCTTAAATACTTTTGTGTCGTTCCATGGCAAATTGCTGAAATTGTGAGAAAAAATGCAGGAAACCTTGCACATACACCCTTCTACATACATAGCAGCTCTGCTTTCGTATGATGCTTTGGAATCAACATTTCGAGGGTCATATGAAAATTTGAAGGCAGCCAAGGACCCACACAATACTATTTCGAAGGGAAGCCTCTTAAGAAACCAGCCTCTTAAGTCGGCCATCATTATAAATTGCATTTTTTCTCTTCATGATATGGCTTAGGTATATATGTCAAATCTCTCTCACTCTGCTTGTTACTTAAGTGTTCCAGGTACATAGGTACATACCCTTTCATTTCTCAATTTCAGTTTAGTGCTTTCGACATAGAAGTTGAAGTTCTCAAAATGAGCAGAAAGTGTAAGAACATCACTAAGTAGAAATCATTGTTTCGTGACATTCATTAATTTAATTACCTCAGATATTTTCGATGCGGGCTGAGAGCCCCACAAACTGAGGATGTTGGAACTTGGAATAGTTCTTTCAATCTCTGGTTCCAAATTATTCTATGTTTTTTCAAGTGATTATTCTACTGCAAATAAAGAAACCCGTGTTGTGTCTAGATGTAATTATTATATATACTCTCTGGTATTTGCTGGTTTTCATATGTTGCTCCTTCATTAGGCTAGAATATATTTGTGATAGTTATCCAATGGGTTGTAATTCCTGCTTGTCTTCGATCTTCAGTGCTTCCTGCGGTGGAGCAAATCTTGGGCCCTTTTCCGCTTTCTCGAATGTTAGGGGGTAAGATTGCGAACTGTAATATGTGATATGGATATGGTTTAAAGTACAATCAATCTGTTAAAGATCCTCTATTGATCAATGCAAATTGGTTCAATTCCTTCATTAACAAGCTATCACTACATAGTCAAGCTAAGGGGGATCTTTCCATAGTAAAAAATTGTGTGTCATTAGTGAAGAATATTTTCTTGGTACGACTTTTTAAGTTGGTGAAATAGTTTGATTTTGCATCCGAGCATTGGAAATGTTAAACCTTCAAACAAATGTT
>MAYD01557016.1:0-10456 GCA_001909325.1 Ruellia speciosa
TTCTCAGCATTTATGTCATTTTCAGATTTTTAAACTTCGCCCATCAGATTTCTAAGTATCGCCCACCATATTTTTAAGTATCGCCCCACCAGATTTCTAAGTATCGCCCACCAAATTACTAAGCGTCGCCCATCAGATTACTAAGCGGCGCCCACCAGATTTCTAAGCGTCGCCTCTCGTGATTTCTATGCGTCGCCTCTCGCGATTTCTATAATTTCTGTCTTACACTTCTGATGCTGACTGACCGATGATCCCGCTGAATCCCTTATTCGCCTTTGTAATTAATTATCTTCCATAATTAATTGGCGAAAAATTCTTACTGAATTTTGGGGATTTTTAACTGTTAATCCGGTTTAAATCCGAATTAATTTCATCTAGTAATACAGGGTATTACATATGGCTCCTCTACTGGGCAATTCCTCTACCGGGCAAGATAGCTGAAGATTGGAATTGAGCCCTTTGTATGGGCATGCATGGTTTCTTTACCAGGCAAAGCAATTGGACAAGATAGCTGGCGGCCCTCAGCTTTAGGCTTTCAATCTTCAGTACAGAGCTATCATGCGTTGGTTTTGGGCTTTCAATTTCAGTGCAGAGTTTGATAACATCATAAACGATGCTTCCTCCAGTGCTTGTTATAGGTAAGTTTGACACGTTTGAACCAAGTAACCTACGAAGTTTGAAAGCTTGGATTAGTCGATGCCTCCAGAGTGACACGACTCACCACAAACGAATCGCTCTCAATAGGCTTTACCAGCGTAATTGAGAAAAATATTAATTGTAGATCACTCGCATAATCTTTAGTACAATTTTTGTGGAACTGGGCGAGCGTTGGTGTATATTGTGGTCCGTAATAGACAAATGGAGGCATTTCTGGGCTGTTGGGGTATTCTTCCTCAGAACCCGATGACACATTGCCATGGGTTCTTTGAGTGGGCATTTCTGACATGGCGATGGGTTAAGTACTTTTAAGGAGTCGATAATGGCAACGAAGATATTACAGAGCTTTGAAGATGAAGACGAGGGGAATGTTAATTTTGAATGCAGTTTAGGGTTTTCAAAAAGGGCAAAAAGGCTTTTTGGTTCCCTAGGCCCATTTAATGCTGATGCGACCGCTAATCTCGTCACTAGGGACGCTAGGCTCATCATGAGTTGTGCGTCTGTTAGCTTACCCAACAAACTACTTCAAGTCGTTTCACTTGCCCACTTGACCTTCGGCCGTTGGACTTTGACCAATGGACTCTTTAAGGGGCTTCTTTTAACACTGAGATTATAAGTATGACCATGATTAACATGAACCACTGCCATGTCAGGGTTTTTAGTAGTTACCAAGGCAACGTTAATTAAATCGGCTTTTCAATCACGGTTGAAGGCATCACCGTTCCAACGGCTCATAGAAGGAGAAGGCAAAAGCCGTTAACTTTAAAAGATGTTCATTTGCCAAATCTCTATTGGCAGATTGGGGAAGGTGGGGACCGCTAGAGGTTTAGACGTAGCCAATCAGAAAAGGGATTGAACAGTTATAGTCTCATGATCTCATGACAATGGGAGCAGTGATCGAAGTAATTGTCCACCGATCATAACCATTTTTGTTCTTGTATAAATTGTACAATTTTTTACGTTAAAAGGTCCGACCATTAGGATAAAAAATCAATGTAATTCCTTTATGTCTATTTAATATAATCTATTTACATTTTTCAAGAGTATGTCTTCCTCTTGGCTTCAGAGGCATTTTGTTGATCATTCGAGATTATTTTCCGATGTAACAGCACTCAATTACAATGGAGGCTTAATTCCGCCAAATTCTCTGCATTACTCACTTGAACTTGTCGAGATCTATTGCTTAGGAATTCACACCTTGCGATGGATATATTGCCTAAGGCGTTGATGATTTGTATCACGTTGCATACAGATTATATGCATTGTTAAGTTGCCACGTGTAGGTTCCGTACTTAGTCTTTATGACTAACTATGCTTGTTGCATACAGGTATCAGAGGTCCGGAGGACACACCTCCTGGACGCTAGCTCACGCGGGTAAGGCTATGCCTTATGTGTTTTTGTGAGGATGAGTGAACATATGTGTTTAACTGTTTGAGTGCTCTGCATTTCAGTTATTCTTATATGTTCTGTACTCTTGATCCTCTATGCATTTTGTAATCGGCTTGTATTAAGTGGCCGAGTCCCGGACGTGGGACATATATTCTTTTGGGTATTGTAAACTCTTAACTTGCAGCCTGTAATAGAAGCAGGTTTTGTTTTGCATGTTTTGAGTGACTGTCTGTTTCCAGTTTTAGCATGCTGAGCTGTGATCAGAGGGGACCAGTTTCCTGAAATCCAGCGTACTCTGATAAGGATAGAAAACGGTTAGCTTGAGCACTGAGCTTACTGAGGGTTAGGCCGTAGAACCCGAGGTAAGTTAGGTGTGGCGGTAACATTTCGTCCGGTTGCAGAATCAGGGTGTTACAATTTTCATATTAAAAAAACTTTGATTCAAGATTGCTTGGAGCTGCAGTCATCCTTGTAATATTGTGAGATTTCTAATATTTATTGGGAAGCAAATGTGATGGTCGATCATTTAGCATCTCAAGGTCACCGTATCTGATTTCGTGTTGGTAGTTTTGATCGTCCTTCTCCATGGATCAACCCTCAACGCCTCGTCTTTGATATGATTGTAGGCACCAACTTGCACTAGGATGTTTTTGATTTCAATGAGTACACCACTATTCAAGTAGGGTAGATCAGAACTTAGGTTTTGGACCCTCATTTTGGATCGATTCACAATGAGTACATTCCAGTATTTGAGTAGGGACGGATGCACGAGTTTATATTAGAGATACGAACTTTTATACTTAGTAAAATTATAATGACGTGAATTCTAGGGGGCGGAACCACCAACTTTAGAAGGGCGAAATTAAATTATCAATAGAAAATATAAAGAAAATATCTACAATATATAAGAATTTTAAAATTTTAGGGGGGTGACTACCCCACCAGCCCCTCTCGGTCCATCCCTAGGCGGGAAGAGAGTGAGGAAACGTATCCTACGACCTAGGCTTCCATTGATTCACTCATAATATGGGCGCACAAAAATAACACGAGATCAGTGGAATGATCTGAATAAAAATGGCGCGCTAGGAATCCACGGGAAAGCATTTTCCAACGCAGCCTTTGGAACAAAAATGAACACATACACATGCAAATACATTAACATAACTAGTAAGTGAAGCATATTTTGTTGCGTGTGCCAATTAATAAATTATACAATTATACATTTTATATCACAAATTAAGTTATGACTTAGTAGTTAATGATATATATCATGACCTAAAGGTAATGAGTTTGATTCTCTTGTTGAACAATACAATTATTTTTATATATGTGGTGAGTATAAGGGTAAAATTGAAAATTCAACTTTTACAACGAACCAAATGACGGTTACTCTATAGTCCCAACACTTAATATATAGTATAGATGTGTACTGTTCGCAAATAAAAAAGACCTAGAGATGAAATAGCACCCGCCTAAAAATTGAAGTTCTATGCTGGACCAGCCTAGTCAGCGGCCAGATGAAAATCAGGGGGGCTGTACTAACACCTCCACGACGATGATCAGATCCTGCTTGCCTCTTTCGTATGGAGGGAGTTCATAATTGTTGAGACATGCATAGTATTGATAAGAAATGAGGTGAGCCGGGAAATATGTAATAATACTATCATTACTGGTTAGAGAGTATTTACGGTGACCGACTATACATGCCATTTGATTTATAATATTCACTTTTCACTATTATTCAATTATTATTTTTATAATATAAAAATTAGCATAATAATAATCTTCAAATATATAACGTATTATATAATACACTTACTAGGAAAAAGACACTGTTACACTTCTTGGCTATAAATAGACAGAAATGGAAGGATACTTTTATCACCCCGGCCTTTCATTTCATTTCTTTCTTTTGGAAGGAAAACAAATGAACAAGCCCTTAGGAAAACTGTACTGATTCCAATCTTATGAGCAAGTAATCGTGTAATTAAGACAACTGTACTGATCCCAGTTCTTATGAGCGAGCGAGCGTCCCCAACAAGCGGTCTTTTATACCAAAAAATTCAAATGACAGTGTGGATCGGACTGCAAACCCTTTTGTTCAACCAACAGTTAATGACAAGTAGGCAACAGGTGAAGCTCAAGCCAAGGCATTAACAAAAGAGAAATCCACAAAATATTCCAAACACTAGCAATTTTTCATGCGAAACACAGAATTGGAATTTTCATCCATCCATATCCATCAACAGAGTGCAATTTGTACACCAGAAAACCGTCCCCATTACAGCAGAAATTGTATGAACATTGTTGGGAGTGTATTAACAGTTCTTGAAACAAGTAAACATTAACTAGAGGACTGGACCGCAGGAAACAGTGCTGTTCCCTAAATCAGGACAATATTAGACGAAGGATGTCCCCTGAGAACTTGAAAGACTTCTCGGTTTCTTCCAGGCAGTGGTCCTTCTCCTCCCGAGTCCAACCCTGTTAGATATCACAACATAAAAGGATTAGTGAAGGAAATGCGGGAAATGTAGTTCACTTGATGTAACAAAATGTGGTCTGAATTCGTACTTCAGCAACTTTATTTAGCTTGTCTCGAACATTCTGTAATAGTTGGGACAGGTCACCCTCCCATTTGTAGAATTCCAGTTCCTTGCCATTAAGGATCTTCTCGGCTACCTGGAGAAAATATGGTGGCAGATAATGTCATGGCTTGGTAATGGTCACTATAAGTTTATAAAGGCAAAGGAGATTTTTACTGATCCATTTTTCACATGGGCAATTATGAGTAATATTTTGGAATTTTCCCTTCCCGATAAATGTCTAAAAGGTAAGGTGAAGTGAAAAATCCCAATAATCACTGCTCACCTTTTTCCCGATCATCCTGCCTCCAGCTGAGTGGGCAAAGTATGTATTATAGAAATGGCAAAGGAACGCCTGAGGATCTTTCTCCGACATCTCCTGCAAGTACTGAGCATAGGTAACACCGGGAGAAGATGGTTCTGGGATGGAGTGGCCTTGTTGCTTAAACCATTCGAGATCCTTGGCAAGACATTCTGATCGCTCGAGCCCCGTGTTCCTGAATTCTGCATCTGCAACACCCAAAATTAGTTTATAACTAACTAATCCAAGCAAATGAAGCAGTGCATAATCATTATAACCCGAGACAGTGAATCTGCCAGTAATCATAATTTCACTTGTTGCAGATATTCATAGAATACCCCATCACTCAAGTTACAGAACATCTAACACTGGCCAACTGAAGAGAAGGATATCATGTTTTAACATATTCAAGGACAAAAACCCATTTACATGTAACAATTGACATGGAAAAGCGAGGGACAAGAAGGGTATAATAAGAAATACATCCCCCATTGACATTTCAGCCGTAACATCTTATTGAATTACAAAAGCAGGAAGGAAACCAAGAAGGGTTGTACCAGTTGATGTAAAACTTATAATCAAATAAGCACGAGTTCTATATCCACTCGATTAGGCACATAATTTCTTAAAGATTTGGGTGGTGACTATTTATTTTAAATAATAGAATTGACATCCCATCTTTTTTCAAGTGAAGTAAACACTATATATTAATTCAGTTCAACAAACGGGAATACAACAATTTCATCTCGTCTATTAAGTAAACATAGCCTAAAGGAATGTACATAGATGCACTTGACTTCTAAAATCTCAGCTACTTTTCATCGAATAATAAGATTATCATCCATTTTTTAGATCAAGAAATCAGACTGCCTCAATCAATGAAGATGAATTTCCAAAGGCAGCCGTGGAATTTCTGGGTAAAGTGCACATACTATCAAGATCTTGCTACGACAGATTACTTGTTGATTCATTAGTTATGTGAATCAAATCCACAAAGCCCCTCAACACCACAAATACAATGACCAGAATGAATCACATGAGGGCGCAGGCCATGTTTAGTAGATAGGATTCCTACATAATCGCATGTTCACTTAAAAGGATTAAAGCACTTGATTACACAAGTGCCCTTAATTGATGAACTAATTTGTGTGATAATTAATTTCAACTAAACATGGCCTCAAGAGAAACGAACATTGCCCGAATGTTAAAACAAGCCACAATCACACAAACATACCCAACACATCAGTCAATGATGAAATCTGAACTACACAAATCAAAACAATCCTCCATTCCATCACAACAGGTGAATCAAATCCATCCCTCATACCATCATCAACACACCCAAAAAAGCACACAAAACAATCCAAAAATTCAAGAATACTCACATTCAGGATATGCAGCTTTCTCCACAATCCTCTCCAAAGTATCATACACCAATTTACTATCCACCAGGAACTTCAAGTACCCTTCAATACTGGGCTCCCATTTAGCCACAGGGGGTGCCTCGGGTACCTTCTCCCCTTCCTTAGCTTGGTCTTTCGTGTGCAGTTTCATCGCCACAAACCTCATCTCCTCCACAAACCCCTTCGCCTCTCCGGGATACCTCTTCTTGGGCTTCTCAGCCGCCGTCGTCGCCGAAACCACCACCATCCTCGCTTTCCTCGAAGAAAACCGCGAAGAAACGGGCAGCGCCAAGAAGCGGGGATGAGGGCTCCTGAATATGCCTCCCAATTGGGGTTTCTTGAAAAGAGGCTGGGATTGGGTGATGGGTAGGACTGAATCCATGGGGGTTTTAAATTAAAGGGTATAAATTAAAATTGGGGTAGAGTGCAGACAAGATCAAGAAGCTTGGAGGAGAAACTATGGCGGCTTCGAATGAAGTAGAAGGCACTGCAAGCTATCTCCGTAGTCGTCTTCTATGCACACAAACAAGACTCCTTTTTCATTTCACAGAAGTACATATAATTTGGTAAGGGGGATATGGGCAGGAGGTGGAGATGTCTGTGGACACTTAATCACAAGACACAATGGGGAATTAAATATAATTCGTGAAAAAGAATCAAGCTTTTTTGAGTTTTACCAAGGAGGTGGATAATTGAAGGTAATTGGGCAATTGGATAGATTTTGGAGTGAAGTGGTATGTATGGCGTGGGATGGGATCATGGGAATATACTACATCGTATTACTAAAGGCAGGCACTCAGGCAGGGATGCTCTCGAGTCTCAAAGGAAGCGGGCAATGCCAACGACGTCGTAATGGTTTTCCTCTATTTCACCTTTGTTTTTCGTGTGGAACAATGTTAGGAATAAGCAAGTAAAGTAAGAGACAATTTAAGCCAAGGTCTTGGTAATAGAGGACTCTGTTGTGGTTTTTGCTTGGACTTGTAGAAAAGTAGTGTAGAACCGACAAAGTTACAATACTCATGTCTCTCATGGAGGACTCAAATCTTATGTACCATGTACTGTACTACTCCTCACTATAATTTGTATCACATATTCCCAGGCAAGACTTCTAAGGCTGCATTTGTAGACAGCTCGTTTTTTTTAAAAAAAATTGAAGATAAAGTGTAAAAGATATGTTCTTTTAGAGATATAGATTAAGAAAAATGATGTGTGGATGGTGTTTGTGAAAAAAGTTTTGCTGATATAATGTTTGATGTGAAATGTGTCTTTATGTTAATGAATCTGTTTTCTTTAAACAAATGAGTTTTTTCTGAAAAATTATGTGTCACAGACATGAAACGCGTCTTTGGAACGATAACAAATGCAGCCTAAATATTCTTAAAAAAAATTTACATCATTATTTAATTATAGTGATTGGCTATACACACCACAAATTACAAAGGGAAATAAGGGGCGACAAAATGCCAGTGAAAATTCGAACGCCAAAGTTAAGGTTGAAAGTTGAAACACTTAGACAATTGGCATGGAATTTACCACTATAGTTAAAATGCACCTACTTTCATGACTGCTTCTGAGTGTCGCACCATGAGGTTTATTTTAGCGTTTGTTAAATGTCAGTTTTACTACGTTATTTATTTGATGTTGCTTTGAAATTTGTTGGTCAATTATTGAAAAATTGTCAACTTGTATATCTCTTTTGTATTTCTTGTCTTATTTAGTCTTTTGACTGATGATAATGCTGTGCATCACAGGTATTGAACATTACTGAGAGGATACACCTTCGGCTCTAGAAGGAACTCAAGGAATGGTTGGATTCCCGAGTTGGTTGTGAGATGAGTGAATATAGGTGTTTAAGTAGGTTAGGTGGTTAACTTCTCTACTCGTGCATTTATTTACATTCACTTAATTTCTCGAGACTCCAATGTAATTCTTTTATTTCAGCTTGTATTTAAATAGTCGAGCCTCAGTGTAAGACAATTTACTTATAGCTGTTAGCCTGTAATTATTGTTATTATTCTTAAATGGTATCCGTGTATTTATTTTATTCTGAGTCGTGTCATGAGTTGTGATCAGAGGAGATTCGTTTCCTGAAATTTAACATACTCTGATAGAATTTAGATAAGAGATCAGTTTGAGCACTCCGACTTATTAGGGGTTAGGTGTCGAACTTCTTGGTAAGATGAGTGTGGCAGTAATATCCCGATTATGAAAAAATGGAGTGTTAGAATCCGCATTTATGACAATAAAAACACGGCCTTAAATAGAAGTATTATTCTAAGCAAAGTATGACTTTTCATCTTCTTTATAGATTCACGCTCTCACCTATTATGTGCAAAAAAAAATCTATTGCTAAAATTTATGTGAAGACGTTGTATTATTTGAAGAACTCGTGTGAAGTGTAACATAATTTTCCTTCGCCACAAGTAAATCATTGCCTATTCATGATGGGCAAATTTTTAGATTTTAACTTTCTATACACTGTTATGATTATTGATGGAGATAAAGACATCATCTGTTATGCAGGTAATCTATTATACATTTTCATCTTGAATTTCGTGCATTCTGTTCAAATAAAACCCAAAAAACTTTATAGTGTGGTTACTGTTGGATGTTTGGTGGTTATTTATGGACTGTATGTGATATTTTAAAAATGTGCATTATAAATGCACGCTTTCTTATTTTTTTTATATAATATTATTTTTCTTTATCGAATATAATTTATAATGGATGGTAATTGTTGGAATTGTCGACCTTTTATGCGAAATTACGAATCAGATTGTTCACTTCACGCAGCTCGTGTTTGCCAACTACTTACACATTCAGTGTGGATCGGTTGTCATCGTGATGTCTCAACAACGTATCAATCAGTGCAGAACCAGATGAAATAAAGAAAACAATATGCAAGATCAACATAAGAAATTTGTTGACCCAGTTCGGATTGCAAAATCCTACTCTGAAGGATTCCAATCCAGGATACTTTACTAGATACTTCTAGACTCAAGAACGCAAGACTCCACCCACCGATTATCCTAACACTAGACACAAGCTAGCAAGAACATTGATTGTTGCTACGTTGTTACAACCACTGCGAGACATATACCTCTAATCAATTCTGAAGTACAACACGTTCTTCCACTCTAGACTAATTTATCTCTAATATAACAAATCCCAGACTATCCCAATACAATGAAAACAAAGTACAAATATACCTGTACCAAGTATAGTTGTTGTGATCAGGATTCAGCAACAGATCATAGATCTCATTTCTTCAAGAATTCTCAAATATCTTCTATCTTTGATTGATCTCTAATCAAGAACGCCTATCTTAAATTAGAACTCAGACTCAAACGAATACAGAAACTCTCTCTCAACACAAGTCTGATCAAAACACTCAAAACATGTAAACAATCTCTCAAAACAATGAGTGTGTAAATGTAACGCCCCGACTTCCTTAATTCGGACACGCTACCGCCACAACTAACTTATCCTGTGATCTATCTTTAAACCCAACATAAGCTCGGTGCTCAGGCTATTTATTTTTCCTTCCTATCAGAGTACGCTGGATTTCAGGAAACACGGTCCCCTCTGATCACAACCATCATACTTGGAATAATTTAAACACTTAATGCGGAATAAAATAAGTAAATAAAGTTATTACAGGCTGAGTGTCCAAAGATGTCCCACACCGGGACTCGGCCATTTAATACAAGCCGATACGAATAAATTACAGGAGTGTGCAAAAAGGAAAAGAAACTTCTCTTCAATCGTTTCCTGCAATCAAAAGAGTTAGAACGAGGAAATAATATAAAAGTCCACTCGTCCTCACAACAATCCATCTAGTTATAACTCGATCCCTTACTTCAATTAGCCGGAGGTATATCCTCGCGGCGTTCAGTCCCACCTGAGATGCAAATAATAGCATCATTAGTCGTGAGACTAAGTATGGAAGCAAACATCTAACAAGTTATGCAATCCACACAACGTGAGACGTTAGGGAAAATATATCCATAAATATTAACCCTGAGTCTATTTTAAAAACCATATACAACAATTCTAATTTAAAGCAATGCGATGCAATGCAGAGGCTTCAAAATGCATTTTATGAGCAGTTTGAAATCATGAC
>MAYD01557051.1:0-11980 GCA_001909325.1 Ruellia speciosa
AGGTATGCCTCCGGCAGAGTTCAGTTATGGGCCTTACATTCCTCCCCCATTAGGGTCATTTCATCCTCTAAATCAAAACGGAAAAGAAAGAATGAACAAAAGCTTACCTCAACTCGCAATTTGCAAATTGAAATCCAGATACTTGGACCTCATCGACTCCTTGGTCTCCCAAGTGGCATCCTCCTTCCCATGCCTCGACCAAAGGACCTTAACCATCTGGATTATTTTATTTCTCAATAGCTTTTCCTTCACATCAATAACTGACATTGGGTGCTCCTCATACTCTAAACTCGCATCCAATTCAACCTCTACGGGTTGAATGATCATGCTAGGATCAGCAACAAACTTTCGGAGTTAGGAAATATGGAAAACAGCATGGGCTCAACCCACCTCCATCTGCAATGCAAGCTGGTAGGCTACCTTCCCAACTCGCTCCACCACCTCGTAGGGTCCTATGTATCGGGAACTCAACTTCCCCTTCTTACCAAACCTCCTCACTCCCTTAACCGTCGAAACCCTCAGCAACACAGGGTCACCCACTTCAAACTCGAAATCTCGACGACCAATATCCGCATAACTCTTATGTCTGTCTTGTGCCTCCTTCAATGTAATACCCTGTATTACTAGACCGGATTAAATTAATTAATTAATTTTAACCGGACAAATTAATCGCTTAAAAATGGGTTAATTTGAATTTTTGGGTATTATTTATTAATTGGTAGAATTATTAATTTAATTCAGTAGGTGACACTTAGAAATTTCAATCTTATAATTTAATTAAAGTTTGGTGGGCTATATTTATTAAAGCGTATAATTGAAAACAGTTAACTTAAACTGTAAGTGCGATTTTCTAAATAAGACACACGGCTTCGAGTGGGGCCCCGTCAAAACTTAAAGGATTTCAAAATGCACGATTTGAATGCAAACGAGTAAACAGCACGACGTGCGATTCTGAGGCATAGTCGCATAAATCACAAAAGGCACATAAAGTGTGAGAGAACACTACAATCGCACCTTGGTAGTGCGATTCTGACCTTCCGTGTGCGATGTACGATTTTTGCTCTAAAATCGTATCTTTGTTTCCCATTAATAAATGTGCGATCTGCGATTATACTACAAAGGTTCGATTTCACTGCTAGACTCCAATTGTGCGATAATGCCTTTAGTGTGCGAGGCTCGATTTTTCCTCTTGACTTCAAGGCTCGATTTTACTGCAAGATTCGATTATACCTCAGACCTTAATATCCGAATATTGTTTTATTACCCCAATCCGCGATTATGAATAGTACCTTCATTCAATTTATTTCACTGAAGGTATTATTTATTTCTCTGAATAATCTTATTATTCTTATACTCTATAAATACCCCCTCAACCCATCACTTAGGGTTTATGCCTCCTATTCACCTCCTTCACCATTTCACTCTCTGAAAACATTTCTTCAAGCTGTGGAATTTTGTTTCAAGTTCCAGCAAGCTATTTTCTTGTATCCTTGAGGTATGAATCATATAAGAATTTAGCTTATTTTTTTTTTCAGTCTTAACATTTTATTTGTTAATATTGGCTTTATAATCTTGTGAAATGTAAATGTTCATGTTCATTCTTCACTCATTGTTTTAGAAATAAATAATGTGGTAGAAACCCATTTTATGACTAGTTGTTCATGTTAAATAGTAGGAAACACATCCCTATAGTTCCATGGTTTTTATTTGGATCAGACTTGCATAGGTTGCTAGAACAACTTGAATATTTTAATGAATTGGATGAGTATTTCCTTTGAACAAATGAACTGGGTTTCAGATTTTAAACTTGCATGGGACAAATTTACGTATGTCATGGTCCTGTACAATTTCAGCCTTTATTTAAATGCATATGTACGGTTCCTTTACAATTTGACTTTTTCCTTAAAATAAACCAGCAAATCAAGTAAAGGAGACTTAGTAATACTCGATTACTACCCTTCCAAGACCAATCATCGTGTCTTTTAAAAGATACGTTATGCAATAATTGTTCTTCATCTCCTTATTTACGAATTGCGATAATACTATGGAGTATTTGTAATCATGCGATAATGTTGGCTGTTCACGATAACACTCTTTAATTATGCAATTATTCTTATTCCCTTACTATAGCAATTCACGATTATACCTTTGCCTTATTACACGATCATCCTTACCATTTCACTATTGTAATTCTCAATTACAGTATATCCATTTCACTAAGGAATTAAATAATTGACTAATTAATTAATTAGGGCTTAACTGAATACGACTCCACTGGACATTACAATTAAATTAAGAAATTAACTAGGATGGTTGGATCAGGTTAATTTCTTACTAAGATTCCAGTGTGCTGGTTTGGGATTTACTACAAGCATTTCAAGATTGTAGATTAAGGTAAGGATCTACACCGGGCAACCATAAGTCCCAAATTATGTGATTTAATTTCTTATGAAATTTATTATGGATAAAGTTTATTTTATCTATGGGATTAAATGTGTTTATGTGCTTCGCGTGTCACTTGCATTAATGAACCCGGTATGCAACTTGGACTCGCATGAAAAATGGTAAAGCCAATCAGTACCGAGCAAGTGATTTCTATTCCTTGTCTCGAGCTGAACGATGGCAATCCAATAAGTGGAAATTAATTTCAACGATTAACGGTAATTAATGCATCACGTTAATTGGATAATCACGTAAAGACGGCTTATAGAGTGGTAACCCAAAGAAAATATGTTCGCATGTGGGTTGATCGCCATAGGTTTATGTTATGCTCTACCACGTGGAAGTTTCGACTTTCAGTTCTACGTCACTGTTCTACTCATGAGGGTAGCTCCCTTGGTGAGGTTTACCGGTAATTTGAGTTCAGTCTTAGGGGTCGAATAGGATGACAAGCGTGCTCAGGGGTGCGGCACGTGAGACCGTAGTTGGAACTATTCGATCTTTGGCCTCGGGGGAGTTCTAGCTGGGCCAAATGTGTGCCTCGGTATCCATGGCTATAATGACTCTCTCAAGCACTCGAAGAGGTTGTTGGTGTGTGGTTCCGGTACGGGTGATCCCTGCCTTGCTTGCATCCCAGCCTATGTCTCTTATGTTCGGTGGTAGGTGGGTGGTACCTGTCGTTGGGCATGTATGGTTACCTCTACTCTATGGTATGTGTTATGTTTATTTGCGTTAGACGTGAGTGTAGACGTGTTCGCAGGTAAGCATGGATTTACGTGTTATATGTTATGTTATGTTTATCTATGGCAGACGTGTGTGTAGACGTGTTCACAGGTAGGCATGGATTATTATGATTTGCATTCGGATATATGCTTGCATGATGGATATTTATGTTGTGACTGGCATCGTAGATTGCACTCACAAGATGGTTTATGTTTATGCATTCTCTTGGTTAGATGCACGGGAGTATGTTACGATTCGCATGATAGACTACATGTTTTGATAACGCTTGTCGCAACCGCATAAAGTTTTAAAACCCATTAAGTGACGTACTATAGACGTTCTCAATAAGGACCGAAACATCTCATTTGCATAGCATGAATATCCATGTGTGGTCCTTACTTAGTCACATCGACTAATAGTGCTACTCACATCTTAGAGATGAGGAAATAGGGGAGTGGGTTAATGCTCAGCCCGACGAGATTGTCATTCAAAAGGAGTGAGGTTTAGCCTCAGGGGTTTTTGGTGAGACAGAGAGAACATAACCGACTTCTTAATATACTTTAGATTGAATTATGTTCTAAACTCTATTACTCACTATTTGATTACTTTGACGGTTTGTATTAATTAACTGCGTGCTAGAAGTAGACCTTCTTTATGTCATTTGGCCTTTATGATTAAATTAATATTATGGAATATCCTTTAGAATGTTGAGCTGTGATCAAAGGGGACTCGCTTCCCTATATCCCAGCGTACTCTGATAGGATAGGAAATGAATTTAGCCTGAGCATCGAGCTTACTGAGGATTAGGTATAGAATCCAAGGTAAGTTAGGCCACGGTAACATTTTCGGTTCAAGAAAATCGGGGTGTTACATTCAAGCGACCTCGAATCACCCTCACTAAGTTGGCCGTCTGCTCAATTAGATCGGGTCCTAACACAATCCTTTCAGAAGGATCATCCCAACACAAGGGTGTTCGGCATTGGTGCCCATACAAAGCCTCAGAAGGTGCCATCTTGATGCTTGCCTGTTAACTGTTTTTGTAGGCAAATTCCACCAACTCCAACCGATCCTCCCAATTGCCCTGGAAGTCCAACATACATGCTCGAAGCATCTCCTCCAAAGTACGATTAGTCTTCTCAGTCTGACCATCAGACTGAGGATGCCAAGCAGTGCTCATGCTAATTTGAGTACCAAAAGCTTTCTAGACTTCTCTCCAGAACTGTGACAATAACCGGGAATCCCGATCGGACATAATCTCCTTAGGAACCCCGAACCTCTTCACCACATGCTAGATGTAGGCTGGAGTTAACTACTCCATACTCTAAGTCAATCTCATGGGAACGAAAACAACACTCTTCGTCAGCTGATCCACTACTACCCGGATAATATCCATGCCACCACTTGTCTTAGGCAATCCAATCACAAAATTCATAGACATTGATTCCCATTTCCACTCGGGAATATCTAAAGGCTACAACAATCCCATAGGCACCATATGCTCAGCCTTAACTCGCTGGCAGGTCGCACACCTTGCCACAAACTCGGCCACATCTCGCTTCATATTGTTCCACCAATAATTCTGCCGAATATCCTTGTCCTCTTGGTCGCACCTGGATGTACTGAGTACTGTGTGCCATGAGCCTCTACCATCATCCTTTCTTTCAAATCCTTGCGCACAGTCGGCACACACCAACGATCCCCACATCGAAGGATCCCCCTAGAATCAACTCGAAAACTTGGAGCCCATCCTAACTGAATTTTCAACCTCAATATCGCCATCTCCTCATCCCCAATCTGGCTCATCCCAATCTCCTCAAGCAATGAAGGAGCTGCAACCATGGCATGTACACAATGCCTAACTGTGTCATGAGGCACCAACTCGATCTCCAACCTCCTAAACTCCCTCCTCAACTCTGAGGCCATAATGAAAGACCCCACTATGTGATGCTTCTTCTTACTCAAGGCATCAGCTACCCTATTTGCCTTCCCCTCGATATACTAAATGTCAGTGTCATAGTCCTGGAGTAACTCCAACCAGAACTCGCACTTTGAGAGCTTAGCATAAAGCTTATGCTCCCTAAGTGTATTCAACATTGTCCTCAGATGCCCCTCATATGCCTGGGAGCTCGGCGAATAAAATAGTATATCATCAATAAATACCACCACACACCTATCCAGCAACTACGGAAAACCCGATGCATCAAATTCAGATACATAAATATTGCTGGAACATTCGTCAACCCGAATGGCATCATTGTGAACTCAAAGTGCCCATACCTCATCCTAAAGGCCATCTTAGGCCGATCTGCCTCGGCCACTCGAATTTGATGATACCTAGACATCAAATCTATCTTCGAAAATACACAAGCACACCTCAACTGATCAAACAAGTCATCTATGCGAGGCAGTGGATATTTGTTCTTTACTGTAATTTGATTCAACCCTATATAATCAATACACATCCCCATACTCCCATCCTTCTTCTTCACAAACAAGATGGGGGCACCCCAAGGTGAACTACTGGGCTGAATATAGCCCTTCTCCAACAATTCTTTCAACTGCGCATTCAGCTCCTTCAACTTAGCCGGAGCCATACGATAGGGTGCCTTCAAAATAGGGACAGAGCTAGACACCAACTCAATACTGAAATCGATCACCTGAATAGATGGAAGACCTGAAATCTCATCGGGAAATACATCCCCAAACTCAGACACAATCGGAATATTAGAGATAACTACTCTCAAGTCATGCACCTGGCATAGATAGACAGGATAACCCCTGCATAACATAGAAGCCATAGACAGGGCAGAAAAAATCTTGATATCAGGCTGGAAAGGTAAAGGGCGGTATGAAACATAAGTACCATGCTGATCTTGGAAAGAAACCCGTGGAACACCACAGTCCAGACGTGCATGATGGCGTGCCAGCCAATCCATGCCAAGGATAGCATCGAACTCTGCCAAGCTAAACACCATGAGGTCGGCCATGAAATACCGGCCCTCGATGGCCACCATAGCCTCAGGCAGTAACTGATCACACTCTCGGATCTCCCCCGAAGGTAAGGAAATAGGCATCCTATGTGGCACCAATAGCCCTAACCCATGCTCGCGCACGAAGTCAGCATTTATGAAAGAGCAAGATGCTCCAGAAATGAATAATACGAATGCTGGATGAGTCGCAACGATTATAAATCCTAAGGCATTAGCAACAAGTACATCATAAACCTAGTTCTCGCGAACCGCAACAACATGAGATATGAATAATGAAATAGGGAAAGCAACTAAAATCTTACCCGCCAACACGTCATCACGTCGATCGGTGTCTGCGCACTCAATCACATTTAGGCGGCCCCCACGCCCCGCCTGAATAGGTCTACCATGATCTGCTGCCACGATCGCTCTTTGCGGCTGCCCGCCCTGCTGACCCTGCGGGCAATCCCTCTTGAGGTGACAAAACCCCTGACAAGTCCAACACCTACGCTGTTGTGGGTCTCTCTACATTGGCGCACGAGGCTGTCCCTCGCCGTCATGGCCTCTGCCTCCTACCTGACCTCCCCCTCGGCCAACCACCCCATCAGCTCGGGCCCCACCAACCCTAGGGCGTCCACCGCTCCTCTGGTCCCTAGTCTGTCAAGCCTCTCTCTCTCTCTCTCGCTCTCTCGCTCTCTCTCTCTCTCTCTCTCTCTCTCTCTACTCTGCCATGCTCGGCGCTTGTTAGCCTTGCCCCTCTCTAGAAATAGGGCCTGATCAAAGGTAGAGGATAGGGAGGTGTGCTCAAGAAATCCATACCCAACTCGAATCTTGGCCTTTAAGCTGTCAATAAAATGATGTACCCGATCCGCCTCAGTGGGTACTAAATCTGGTGCAAATCTCAATAACTCAGTAAAGCGATGATAATATGTAGTCATAGTCATGTCATCTGTCTATACCAAACTCAAGAACTCATGCCCATCCGAGAGGAGCAACAAGAGCTAGCATAGAATTACCAGCTAGCATAGATAATCCATCCTAAGACTGCTCCAGACCCCGAAAGCCTAGAAGTAAGCAAGAACTCTTAACGATTCTTGGTGTTCATCATTAGTGGATTGAAGAAATGGGACCTCAGTGCATCCCTAACTGCTCCTAACCAAACTCCGGTCTAGCCATCAACAAAGTCTCATTAGGCCTCCACTAGTGCAAGGCTGCCCCAACTAAATACTGTGATGCCACTAATACTTCCCTGTCCTTTGGGCATCCAATATTCTTAAATACCCTAGTAATATGATATGCCCAGTCATCAAATACCAAGGGGTGGGATCCCCTTGCAAAAGTCGGAGGACGATGTCTGGTGGCCAAGTCAACATAATCGATCGGCGGTTGTACTGGGCGGACTGGAGGCTCGGGCCCAACTGCGGCCTGAGCTGGGCCAGTCTGTATGTTCTGTAGAATCTGTAAAGTCTGCGCCTGTAGTACCATCATCTGCTGCATGAACACTGTTGGATCAATTGTCAGCACTGCTACCGGCTGCTGCCCCACTGGAGGTACCACCTCCTCATCATTCTCACTATGGCGATCCTCAACAGGTGGTAAGGGGTTCCTTTGAGGCCTACCCCTACGGCATGTTCCTACCGCACGTTGTGGAGGCATCCTGAACTAAGGTAAGGTCAGAGGTCAGTAAATCAGCCTACAGTTAGTACTAAGTAGAGCAGAGGCAATAAAATCACAAAACAAAATTGAACAGGTCTCCGCGGTCTGACCCGCGGTATCCAATACTGCGGCCTCCCCAAACCACGACTCCCTGGAGGCCATGCGGTATTCGCCCGCGGAATTCATTTCTGGGGCCAATACCGCAGGATGCACAGAACCAGAAAAAGCAGAAAATGAAAGACGACAAATGCAAGTCCTAAGCTATATGCAACCCCCCGCACACTTTTAGAGGTAAGTAGAGCACTCAGGCTCTAATACCACTCTGTAACGCCCCAAAATTACCAGCCATTTTGACGCGCTACTGTTGTACCGATTCATCTAAATTATTGGCCAGTTAACTTAGATTCCCTGATATGAGGCTGAGTCACACAAAACATACAAGGGTTGCAATTCCATTAATTAAATCTTACATGCATCGCGGAAACGAAATAATTAAATTAACGAGGCATGCCATATCCAATACTCACAAAATAATCTCAAATCTCATACAACGTATGTAACATCTCAGCATATCCGGGCCACCAGTCCTAAACCAGCCATCCTGACTAAAACCATGTCAAGACATAATCGAAATAATCAACAATTCAGTTCAAATGAATCTAAAACATGAATAGCAAGCAAAATGCATCCTACACTAAGTGTGTCCACTTGCACCCCCAAAACCCACTAGTATGTTGTTGCGCCTCCGAGAGGATCTATAAAAAGAAAATATAGGGAGTTAGTTCGACGTTCTGAGCAAGGGAGATACAGAGATAAGGGAAAAATAGGGAAACAACAAATTAACCAAAACAGAAAGCAGATAAGCAAATAACCAAGCAAGAATATCACACCGTCCCATACCGGTGCTTCAACGACATAATCATACACAAATGCATGTGATGCATGACCTAGCATAAACCTATCTACCCTACTGCAATTCAAGGCCTAGGCCGGCACCTACCTAGAGCTCTCGAACCCTTGTCTTTACTTGCAGTAAGAACCCCGCCTTTACCAGCGTACTGAAATCCCTGCCTTTACCGGCATAATGAAACCCCTTAGCACGACTTTACCGCCATGGCAAGAAATGCAAATGAACCATCCCTCTGCCTTTACTGGGAGAACAACCCCCATGGACACGACTTGACCGCCATGCCCATCAAAAGTAAATGAACGAGTAGATAAAATCAGGTAAGGCTTGCCACAACCACATACAGGCTCATGCAAACATGCATATCATAGCATCTAAAAGAACAGTTTCCAGGAAAACCTATCAACCTAAGTTCACATGCCTTAGCTTCTAGCCTACAAGATTCTTAATGCCTTATGATCGAGTACTACCACTATCTAAGTCCAAGGTTCAGCACATGAAATTAAGGTAATTTAATCATCTCTTAGCCGAGATCCCACAAGTCCATTCCAGGCAATTTCTTAACTTATAACCATGTTTCTATTATTCTAATTTCATGTATCCCATTCATGTATTCCATGTTCTTAACCCATAACAATTAAAGTTATTAGTCAACAAGTAGCTAACATCAACAAGGAAAAGCAAGAAGTTCACAATGCAACACACAGCCAAACCCTGGCCGTCACACGGTATTGGAGCCAGGTATCGAGGACCACGCCCGATACCGCGCATCATCCAGCAAAGACTGATTCTAGACTCTTTGGTATTCGAGCCGCAGTATCCGGGATCGCGCCCGATATTGCTGGCTTGCGAATAGCAGACTGAGATCAGAAAATCGACAAGGAATGGAAGGAAAACACGAAAAGCACTCAAAGTAAATTCCTTGCCTGGAAAATCGCACTCGTCGGCCACCAAAGTTCGGAGCTTTAACACATTTTTTATGCCGAAATTCTCTAATCTACGATTCAAACCCTAACTCTCAAAATCTGGGAAATTCGGCTTCAAAAATCAACTAAAAATCCATCGATAACCAAGTACAAACTTACCTCACACTCCCGGATGAGCCAAATCCCTCGAAATCACCAACTCGAAGCCACGGAAGAGAGCACAAGGGGTATGGGGGCGATGCATGGTAATTTTGTCTGCTGCAAATGATGGCTAGGGTTAGGGAAAAAGAGTGGAATCTAATAAAAACCAGACCAAACCCGAAATGGACCGGCCAAAGGGCCCGGCGGTATTCAGGCTGCGGTCCCCCAAACCACGCCTCCGGCAGAGTTCAGTTCTGGGCATTACAGTTCTTCTTTGTTATGCTCCTTGTTCATGCTTGTCATGAAATGCAATTAATGAATATTGCTCCATTATGCTCTCAGCATGAACAATAAGAATGAACAAAAACATGAATAGACAAAGAGAGACAAACCAAAAAAACTAGCAAACAACCAAACAAACACAGTTATCTCCCGCGAAGCACCAACTTTTTTTTTCGCAAGTCCTGCTTGAGGCTCCATGTGAAGTCCTTTAGCTAATCATGTGGGTTTATGGATTCACCGTCTACTTCGTCTAGATCGACTTCACTTATTGCGAGCACCTCACCCCCACAATACAACTTAAGTTGTTGGCCATTGAATAGAAAAATACGTCTCCTTGCCCTGAAGTTTGTCAGCTCCTGACGGATAAACTTCAACAATTTTATATGGTTCAGTCCTGTGTGATTTTAATTTTCCAGGAAGCAATTTGAGCCTTTATAATACCTCGTGGATTTTAGACTTGATCTAGAACTGTTACCCTTTTGTGAGTCAGGAACCCATGTCGCGTGCGCGGGGACTGTTGATAGGACACATTTCAAAAGACCCGATTTTATTGACTTAGAATTTTGGGGTAATTCTTTCGCCATTGCATTTCTAAGATTTAATGTTTTTTCTAGACCCCACTAAGACAGCGGTATTCAGGCCGCGACATTGCTATACCGCGGGTCAATACTGCGGTGACTTCAAAGGCGGCATCCACCATTCTTCGAACTTAAGATAGGTGTTTCGACCCCTTTTGATCAGTTTCCACCTAGATATTTTGGTTATCCAGTTCAAAGAGTGAGAGAGAGGCCTTTGAACAAGCAAGCACCTCCATTTGAAGTTACAATGAGCTGACTTTGAGCTCATTTTGCACCTTGAAGGAGGAGGATTCAGCTCGATGTTCTTTTAGGTAAGTTGTAGCTCTCATTTAGTACTACAACATAACTGGTTTACTTTCATGATTTGGAGAATTCTAGCCTGAGTTATGTGTGTCCAAAGTTATGAGAAAATTCTGGATTCTCTTTTGACATATTGAAGTAGTCTTCTTAAGGGTTGTTTTTCGATAGCTTACACTTCGAATTTGAGGTTGGTGTCTTCATCAAAGTTGTAGCCCTTGCTTTCTATTTTCCAGAACATCTTTTAGATTCTTGATCAGTTGAGTATGGAATCTTGTAGAGTTCCTTGAAACTGGTTGATTCTTAAAGGCGACTAGGGTTTTCTTCATCTCACTTCAAGTGTTCATTCGACTTAAACACCTAGGCAAGGGGATCATTTTTTGTTTTTGGAAAGTATTATGTATATGTTTTGAATATGGAAAGTTTCATTTGAATTCTCGCGGTTTTTATTGCCGCGGTCGTCACCGCGGTATTCACCTACCACGGTGAAATACCGCGGGAAGTCTGGTTCTACGCTCTATGCTTTTCCACGGTTTGGTGGCCGCGGTTTCTTGATGCATACTGCAGGCACTTACTGATTTATGCCTTTTTCATTTTGTGGTGTCTAACATTGCCAGATTTTAATCTTATATATTTGATTATAACATAGGATATGATGATAGGCTATCATCTGACTGAACTTCCGTGGATATATATATAGTATTGATCACATGTTGATAGATATAAGATACAACTCTTATTAATGGATCTCCATGACTTTTTTAAATTTCTAATGGGGCTAGCTTTTCCGATGCTAAGAGGCAAATATTTCTTCCAACAATGATTAAATTATTGTCGAGTCTATGCATATTTTTTATTTAAATAACAAGTAAATTCATAAACTTACATCTAACAAAATATTTTATAATAATACAAAATAATCATTAATCTAAATAATCTATTATATTTTCGAGTAAAAGCATTTTTGCCATGGATTTAAAAATTGTTGCAAATATATAATTCCTAACCATAGAGTGTTGCACACACATAATTGATTATAATATTAGTAAATATGTATATGTA
>MAYD01557081.1:0-10988 GCA_001909325.1 Ruellia speciosa
GTGTAAGAATCCTAAACAACCAAAAATCATCAAACACCCACTACCATAATTCGGAAACAACCAAGAACTATATCGTTAGAGACTTACCTCGATCTCTAATTTGATTCGAATACCATAAGAACTTCAATCCGGAAGTTCTAGGAAATGGAGAAATTGAGAGCACAATTGAAAATGGGCGACAACAAGTAAAATATCCTGCAGCAAATGACCCTAATTTAGGGCTATAATTAGGTATTAAAGGGCTGAATAAGATGGGCCAAAGCCCATTGGGCCGGTCTGGAAACCCCCACGGTCCGGGACATTACAGGAATGGGTTAGAAGACTTGGAAAAAAATGGGGTTTTGCTTATGACTTGATGACCGCGGTCTAGGCACCCCTTTGGTGGAATTTCGATGTTAACTATTGTCTTGGCTTGATAGTGAGTGTATTGGTATTCTTTTTCTAGTCCGTAAATTGCATTATGAGATTTTAGTCTGATTCGGTGGTTTCTGTTATGTTCGGTTTTAGTTCATTTTCTTGTTGGTATCTCATTTCTTTGTTTCCCCCCTCATCAACGTTTATTTTCATTTTTGGGGTTATGAGATGTTGAATTGGGAAATTTGAATTGGCTGAAGAAAAGGGTCAAGACCAATCTGAGGTCCCTAAACTGTTGGATTTTGAGGTCGGGTAGATGGAAATGGGTGTTGGCAGCGTGTGTTGTGTGTGTGGTGTTGTTTGCTGGGGATGTTTGATGTTCTTCAAGCACCTTCGAATTGTTCTTCACTTTGGTTTGTTTTGATCCATAGTGTGGTATTGATTAAAATGTTAAAGTGTTTGGGCCTTCGAAATTTAGGCTTCAAATTTTAAGAAATTCAATTAATGGGTTGGGCCTGACAATTAATGGATTAGATATTGGATTATGGGATTTGAGCCGCGTAAATGAAATCTTAAGGCCTGACTCAATTAATTTAATTGGGTTAGGCTTGGCAATTGGACTTGGACCTAAAAAGGAATGATAAAGGGGTCTTGGACATTGGACTTTTCTAGAATTATTGAGTCTGTCATCTGAAGCCCGATCTGAAATTAAACAATCAAGCTGATTGTTGAATGTGGGTCTGGTGAATATGAAATTCTAAGGCAGAACCTGGGACTTGGACTTAAATAAATTTGCCCACTTTGAATCTTATACTCGATCCGAATTGAGACTATTAATGAATTTGGAAATTAATTAATTAGTTTCCTGCGGTGATGATTGAAGGTTTTGGATTGTAGTCACGTACTACACTTAAGGTGATTTATTACCCTCTGAGCAGTCCAATAATTGGTAATTATTGGAATTTAATGACTAAAGGGTTAGATATTTAATTATTTGAGGAACAATTAAATTGGATTAATCACCAACATAAGTAGGGACGTGCCCTAAATTTTGGAAATGAGTTAATTAATTATTCGAAGAATAATTAAATGGATTTAAAAATTAAACCTTGAAAAGGTTTAGGTTTGAGCCTGATGATTTTGTCATTGTCGAGACTTTATTTAATTATCCCTAGACATTTAGTGTCTATAATCTTTAAAGAGTAAAGTTGAAAGAAATAATTAATAGAATTTTATTTCGTGTCTAGGATTGGAGTTCCCGAGCAGAACTTGGACGTGTAGATCAAGAAGATTAGGGTGAGGATTCGGTCGGTTTGGTTCAAACCGAACCAAACTATAAATTTTAATCGATTTTCAATTTTGAAAAATCAAAACCGAAACCGAACCGGACCAAACCGAACCATTTCGGTTCGGTTCGGTTCAGTCCGAAACCGAACAAACCAAAATTTGATTGGTATTCATCAACTTCTTGAACGTGATCCCCCTCAACTTCAAACGGTTATTCTGTATTCATCAAACGGGCATAGCAGGAAATTTTTCAAAATTTCAAACGAAAGCTCACACATCATGATCCCCCTCAACTTCTTGAACATGTACTAAATCAATACCATCAATCAATTGAAAAGAATCGAAAGAATACGTACTGGCGATGAACCCTAGATTTTGGAATTTGGGGAAACTTGAAATCCTTGACTCCCACTACTTGAATGTGTGGATATGGGATTGAGGAAGTGATTATTGAGTGATTTTCAGTGATTTAAGAAGGAAAACAAGTACCTTGCACCATGGAGGAGTTCGATCGAGAGAGAAATTGAAGGGTAGAATGCGTTCTGCAAGCGTGGTGGGATCATGTCTGGCCCAAAACACATCAAGCATAGTGTCGTATTTATACTCCTTGGGATCATACTGAACCCTAACGACCTCGGAGTGGTTAGTGGTGTCGGAGCACACATCTTCATAAGTGGGATTATCCAGATACCCCTGGCTGTAACCGACTTTGGTCTTGGTCACCCCAGGCACTCTCTGGTAGGCCAATTCGACTCCCCAGAAACAGCCAGCCCTGAATTGGGCGAAGAGCTAGCCAGGAGTGGGGGCGGCGGCGTCGCGGCCCTGGGCAATCGCGGAGGAGGATGAGGCGTCCGTGGAGGTGCGTGGGCCAAAGCCGAGTTTGTTGAGCCAGCTCATCCTGATGGGGGAGAAATTGATGGGAGTGGCATTGATTGGAGAATGCGAGAGGGAGTGGAAGGGATTGGGGAAGGATAATTTCATTAACTTGGGGGTGGAGAAAGGGGATTTGAAGAGGGAAGGTGGAGAAATGGAGAGGGCTTTCAGAACCATTTTCTTGGAAAGGAAGACTATCGATTACATGTTGGCATCAGTTTTCTCTCTGTATATGTGTCTCTCTCGCTCTCTCTCGGATTGTAAGGGACTGTTTGGTTTGCGCTAATTATTCTACTATGTCCTCTTTCATCCCTACTTCAATTCACAAAACTAATAAATGTGCTCTCCCAATAAAATTTATTTTTGGATTAAATAAAATATATGAATGTATTTGTAAAATAATGAATATTAACGAAGAATGCTCCTCTCAGTTTGTAAAGACTTTAAACATTTGTATTGGGTACCCCTTTCAAAAAGTTGGGATTTTAATTTTTTATTAACCAAAAAAACATAAAATATAATATTTTTTTAATAATATAAGAAGAATTAAAAAAATATTTTGTATTTCTTATAAATGGGAGTATTTGAGAGAAATATAAATAATTTTTTTATTAAAGGAGATGCCTTGGAATTTTCCAATCTCATCCTGTATCTCAAGCAACAATGTCGCAAGTATACATGGGAATGATATGGTATTTTGTATCCGTATTATGGATTGCTTGTGATCATGTTGAAGCACATTGAGTATGGCTTTCTTTTTGAACTTATAATTTTTCTCTATGAAACTTATAACATTTTTCTTTTGAATCTTATAACATTTCTCTTTGGATTTTATAAGATTTCTTTTCTGGATTTTATAACATTTCATTTTGAATCCTATAACATTTCTCTTGTATCCTATAACATTTCTCTTTTGGAATCATAATTCGTCGTTCACTATTAGGGATTTATGTTATATTTCCCCTTAATATCAATTATATTTTAATATAAATATATAATTAAATAATTAGATTTTTTTAATAATATTGTAGTTCGGTTTTTTCGGTTAATCGAACTAAATTTTAATAAATCGAAACCGAACCGAAACCTATCTTAAAAATTTTGGTTTTGGACCGAACCGAATCAACAAACCGAATAAACAAAACCAAATAAACTGAACCGAAAAGAATTTCGATTTTTTCGGTTTGGACCGACCAATGCTTACCCCTACAAGAAGAGGATCTCAGTATAGACTGTGAGCAGTCAAGTATTTAGAAGACTGTAGATAACGGTAAGAATTTTTACACTCGAGCAACCATAAGTCCCAAATTAAATTAATGCGTCAACTTTTATTCGGCCCGGTAAATTTAAATACATGCGAGTATTTATTTATTTACCAGTTGTTGAATGAATGCTATATGATGATAATTGTTATAATTATCTTGTGTACTTATTAGTATCCTGTAATTATTTAATTACTGCATTCAATATAATACCTTAATTGAATTGTGCCAATATGCATTGATGTGTTGTCACTTAGAGATGGCGATTTCTCTAAGTTGACTTCTCCTGTGTGTGAGTACGTTGAGGGAGTGTACTCACTTGTACCGTATAGGAGTTATCTTTATTTGAAATCCTAAATTTCACCACGTTGTAGAGCGTGCTAAGTGGGGGTTACCTTGAGCTACACGGGATGCGTGCAAGGGGTGACATCTTGAGTTGTGTTGCATCTTGTAGAGTGGCTTAGGTATTATGTGACGCATGTGGAGATACGATGGATCCCAATAGAAACACGTAAAACACCCTTGTGAGCTTACATACGTGGACCCAGTAGGGGGTTCAGGGTGGTTTGTTGATTGGAATTGATGGTTGATTGGACAATGTGATATTGTCACCTTGCACTAATTTAAAGTCCATTTTTATCAACTATGCATTCACGATATTATTATTATTTCATATTTTGAGAATTTTCGTTGGTGGATATATTAGAAATATTCTCAATCGGTCATGATGCAATTTCTAAATTGCATACTCAATTGGATTTGTATTTGATCCTACTTAATCTTGCGACTAATGATATTGCTTGTGCATCGCAGGTTTACACAGAGCTTGAAGGATCTACCTCTAGCTTTAGAAGGAGTTATTATGTGAGGTTGAGGGAGTTATTATGTGATTTTCTTTACGTGCCTTTAATGATTTATATTCCGCTGCAATTTATTAACTTCTTGAGTATTCACTTATTCATTATTCAGTTATTTATGTGTAAAATTCGAACAATGTAAATTTTATTAGAATCGGCTTATATTTAGTGGTCGATGTCTCAGTGCGAGACGATTTATTTTATTCATTTAGTCGGCTTATATTAAATAGCTAAAGTCCTGGCTTGGAATGTTTATTTTTTTTTCGAAACACTGGACCGTATGAGATCATCAGCGAGGTGGGTGAAGTCTCGTATCGATCGCACTGCCTACAGATCTGGGAAATGTCCACAACGTATTCCACATCTCTCAATTGAGGAAATACGTGTCGGACCCATCGCATGTGTTGGAACCCGAAACGATCGAATTGGACGAGGGCCTCACGTACGAGGAACATCCCATCGGAATTTTGGATTCAAAGGTCCGGATGACCAGGAATCGAGAAGTTAGACTCGTCAGAGTCCAGTGGTCTCGGCATGGCCAAGAAGAGTCTTCGTGGGAATTAGAATCCGAAGTTAGGGTGAAGTACCCTCACTTATTTGTAAAATAGAGCCGTAGACTCTATGTGTTTGACTCTTATGTGAATAATGCGTATATTATTCCCTTTGTTTAAATCGTTTGAGTTTTATTACTCTTTATTGCATAATCATTCATGGCATGCATATCACGATGCATTTTCCTTCGGGAACACATTTACAAAGGAATGAATGAGTCAGCTAGGCGAATCATTCAGGGCCGAGTCCCAAAAACTTCGAAATGACATATTTAAAATGCATTTAATCGTTGAAGCATGTTTGAATACGTTCGAATAACGTATGAAACATGTCTTGTGTATTTATGTATGTATATGGGTGACTGCAGCTCCGCCTACAAAGCATACATAAATCTTTGCGTGATTCGAGATATATAAAGTCAAGCGAATGTTGACTTTAAATATCGATACCTGTGAAGGTGATAATATCTAATCGATTTTTGAAAACTCCTCTACCGCGGATGGCGAGGATGAAACGTTCTTTTATGCGCGCACTAGCATGATTTAACTGATCTCAGAGAGATTCAGTACCCCGTATATAACGAGAATTTATGTGATATCACTTTGAACTTGTTGTATCCCTCGGGATAGGGATGATGTGTGTTTACTTGCTTGTATTAGCTCGTAGACTTTCGTGCTTGATCCTTAGACCGTGTCTGTGCAAGGACGCGCACATCCGATTTCGTAGTAACCCTTGAGACTGACCGCATGATCAGCTTGACAATTCCGAGGACGGAATTAACCCAAGGAGTGGAGATTGTAATACCCAGTATTACTCGAAGTAATTAATTCGGATTTAAACCGGATTAATAGATAAAAATCCCTAAAATTCAGTAAGAATTTTTCGTGAATTAATTATTGCAGATAATTAATTATAAAAAGCGAATATGGGATCGGACAGAATTGATGACTCGATGGTCTTGAACGCGATGGACAGAAATTGTGGTAATTCCGGGGGAAATTACAAAAGACTGATTTATTAGAATTTAAGGTTATATAAATCAAAACAGATTAAAATAAAATTTATGGTTGCAGAGGATTGGGTACTAAAGGTACTTAATTAAATTCCCTTGAATCGAGAAATTAATCCGATGTGATAAATAAATTAATTTTAAGCGAAGAAATTAATTAAGATAAATTTATCACATTGTAAAGTAAGCCAAGAAATTAATTATATTAATTGAGAGTAATGTAATTAAATAAATTATAAGGCTTACGTGAACAGAAGACGAACTGGAACAGTGCCACATTCAGCATTGATGAAAATAAGAATGAGAAATGAATGAAGGGAAATCGCATATCGCATCATTTGGAAGATGCGATACTAAGGAAGCAATGAGGAAGTATCGCAAATCACAACATTCTGAAAAATGCGATATTAGGGAAGGAAATAAGGAAGACAGTGCAAAGTTCGCACTTCGCATGTTTAAGAACAAATCGCATAATGGAAGTATGCGAATCTCGTGCATAAAGAAATAAGAAATAGATAGAAAATTATGGAGTCAGATTCGCATATCGCATGGAAATCGCATATCGCATCTTTAGAAAGATGCGATACACGATTAAGCTGAAGGAGGAAGTATGCGATATTAAGGCAGTAAGATTAAGGCTGTAGTATTATCGCATATCGCATCTTTGGAAAGATGCGATATTGCGAAAGATGCGATAATACTAAAGAGAATAAGAAAGACTTGATAGTGCTTCAGGATGTCTCATGGCTTGTTATCACAAATCGCATTATTGGGGAATGACTGAAACATACGAATCTCGATATTGAAGAGGAAATATGCGAGCACAGACCAATTTTTGTATCTTTAGGGTTTTGGCTTCAGCATGTGCATGGCTTGTTCTTTTGGCAATTATACGATTGTTGGCTTGGTCCCACTGATAGTATTAGTGTGCCTATAAATAGAACACTTAGTCATTTTTCCCATTCACCTTCACTTCTTCTTCTCCACATATCAGAATATACTCCAGTGTTCATAGTTACTGTTCACCGTGACCCTTCAAGCTAGATTCAAGCACTGGTATCTTGGTAAAATCCTAATCCATTTACATAATCTTGTTCCCCACATTTAGACCAACATTTTGTTCGGATTATCTCATGGATTTAACAAATTTTACCAAAACCCAAATGCCCTAGTTACTGTTCACAGTGGCCGATTTTGGGCATGTTCTTAAGTGGATTTTGATGTTTTTAACATCATTGGTCTTATTGGAGTAATAAAAATGGGATTTCCTTCACGTTAGAATGATTTTGGTTGAAACCCTAAATTGTGGATTTTTGGCCTAACACTTAGAATATTTTCTAAGGTGTTGGAAAAATTATTAATGGTTCAATAACCCAAGAACACTTTGAATTAATATTTGGGATTGATTATCCTAATTTAATAGTTGAGAAATTTGTTGGTTTCTAAATTAATTGGAAACAAGTGTTGAAGGGCCAATCCCTTAATTTTTATAAAAATATATTCAAGAGTTTTATTCTTGAATTTAATGGGTTTTAACTTGTTTTGATAATAAATATCACAAGTCCAAATATGTTGCAACGATTGCACGACCCGACTCGGTAGTTGGACTTTAGAACTGAAATCCTTGAACTTAAGAATTCTTGGACCTAATAAGAGTCCTTCGAATTAATTATCCATAGACAATGTTTAAATTGTCTAAGTCATTTTTGACTATTCGGACCGGGTAATTAATTACTCTCCTTTCGCCTCGTAGGTAACCCGCTCGGTAGCAGCTCATAGGATCGTATTCCTCTTTGCTGTTTTCTTACAAGACTGTTGATTAAGGTATGAAATCATACATCGGGCAACCATAAGTCCCATTTAAACCATTAAAGTGCCAAATCTTATTTGGCCGGATAAATTTGAATACATTGCTTGCCATGAAGCATTTTACGATTATGCCTTTAAATTCAGCTTTATTATATTAGCTTGAATTTATTTATCGATGAATGTGTTTTTCCGTGACCTTGCGTGCTTTGCTTCTATATGCATAAAATACCATTAATTGAATTGGTTGGCATGCAAAATACTAAGCCTTTCCGTAATTGGCCAAGTGGTTCACGATACCCTTGTGTCAATGAGGATTTCGGGCGACTATGAAGAGGAACACGACCATTAATCGAATATTAATGCATCCTCTAAAAGAGGTAAATACGTACACCGAAATAATGAGTGGATATGTCACGTGCTTTTGAGTTGATCGCCTTAAGCCTTTTAAACTAGGAACGATCTTTCCTAGTAACCCTGTTCTACTCGTCGAGGGTAGCTCTCCTTACACGAGGTTTGTCAGTGATTTAAGAATAGATGAACAGAATACAGCTGTGGTCTTGGACGATCCGAGCAGAGGAACGGTGCCCTCTGTTTTACTAGAACTAAGGTAACAGTAGTTCTCAAATATTCCGTTGACGTTGCCTCTGTCCTGTTGTATCGATCGGGTGATTCCATCTACACTAGACTTTGGTTCGCTGAGATAGAGTTCGTAATCCACTATGAATGCCTGGTTTTCCGGATTCGTGGAGCACGCTATGTGGGGACTGTCCGCATTGTACGCGTTGATGGTGTCCTGAGTTGTGCCGTGGGTCGCCCGTATGCGAGGCCGGCATTTAACTATACGTGTATACACTTGGCTCGCAGTTCCAGGTACACACATGTATAGCACTCTGCCTCCTGATTTTAATGGAGCCCGAGTGTTGCTTGTTGCATCATTTCAAAGTCATAATTTTAAGCTGCTCATCTCTTATACGTTTGAAATTGTGCATATCATATCATTATTCAAACTCGATATTCGTTGCATACCCTTTTAATGGACCATGGGATAATATTTCTGGATATATTACACAGTGTCTCATAATCGCGTGAATTGTACAATCTATGTGTGTATGCTTTCATACTTAGTCTTACTTCTAATGATGCTACGTGTTGCATCTCAGGTGGGACTGATGGCCATGAGGACGCACATCAGGCTAGCCGTTAGGGGATCAGGTTATCACCTGATGGGTTTTTGTGAGGACGAGAGAATCTCTTGATATATAACCATGTGCTAACCTTGTATTTAGTTGCAGGTTTTTATCAACCTTTGTCTGTCGAACCTCTGTTATTCTTTGTAATCGGCTTGTATTAAATCACCGAAGTCCCGGTGTGGGACATTCTTTTCACTACGAACGAATGTAATTAACTCTTGCTTAATTTACTTTTTATTCTTATTTTATTCCAAGCATGTAGTTGTGATCAGAGGGGACATTGCTTCCTGAAATCCAGCGTACTCTGGTAGGACGAGACAATTAGGAGCCTCAGCATCGAGCTTATGATGGGATTAGGGTTAGATTCCATTATAAGTTAGATGTGGCGGTGACGTGTCCGTTTTATGGGGATCGGGGCGTTACAAGTAGGTATCAGAGCGTATTGCTCTAATACTTGGAATAAAATTTGGAAACCCAACGTGTTATGTGAAATAAAACTTGTCTAGACTTTAAGCGAGAGTTGGGGGTTCTCTTTTATTTCCTTGTTTGTGGTTGATGCATGTTTGAAAGTTAGTGCCATGTGGTAATTACCCTGCCACATGAAAATTGAAATAGGGTCGTTGGCACTGACGAGCATTTCGTTTCTCTTGTAGATGCCGCCAAGGAGACAAAGACCCGCTGCCGTTAGGGATGAAGTCCCTGCGGATCATGGTTCGAGAGCCCGAGGTTCTGATGATGAGCAAGAGTCAGTGGGGAACATACCTCCCAGGGCTCAACTGTAACACCCCAATTTCCATTGTTCGGAGCCGGGTTCTGTTGAAACTGGGTCTTCTGGTACTGCCCTTGCACATTACTTTGCTTTTGAGGGTTCGGGCATTGCCTGCTAACATGTCCTTCCCGACCACCGTTATAACACGTGATCGGTTTTCCATCACATTTGTAGCCCATATGGTCCTTGCCGCATTTTCGGCATACGGATTTAGAACCCTCAATCTATTTCATCTTGCCTTTCCCTTTGTCCTGGAAGGCCTTTTGCTTTCGGTCCTGCTGGGCTTGATCTCTTCTGTCCCCCTGCCATACCATTTGTATTGGTTGGGCATCTTGAATCACTACGCCCTTCTATCTTTTCTTGTCCCGACCATCATTCTGTCACTCTTGATAAGACTGATCAGCTCGTCTGGCCTGATTAGCAGCTCTCTCATTCATTTCCTGGACTGTAGTTAAGCCCAAGGCTGCTATCACATTCCGAATATGTGGGAGCAGGCCTCCCTCGAAGTGGTCTACCAAGTATTCATCAGTTCGACACCCCTCGGGTAGGTACTTGGATAGTTCAGTAAACTTGGAATGATACTCTACAACGGTCATTCCCTTTGTCATTTTGAAGGCTTTGAATTCACTTGCCTTAATCTTTCTCATAAAGGCGGGAAATAACCTGGCCTTTAAGTCTGCCACAAATCTGTTCCAAGTGTAAGCTGCATCATCAAGCTTTTCTGCTTTCACTGTTTCCCACCACATCCGAGCTTCAACGTCGAGATAGTGAACTCCGATGTCTACTTTACTGTCTTTGGAGCATTTGGTCATTCGAAACGATCCGTCCATTCGACTTACCCATCGTTCGAGTTCAGCTGGATCAGTAGATCCGTAGAAGACGGGGGATTCGTTCGTGATACCTCTCTGAAGAAATTCACTGGGACATTCTGATTCTGATTCGGATACCCAGCTGGGTTCATTCACTAATTCATTCTGTTGATGAATGCCATAAACTGCGCAAACTGTTCTACTACGGCTGGTGCCT
>MAYD01557097.1:0-10663 GCA_001909325.1 Ruellia speciosa
AGATGCATGCAATGATTAAACGAATTAATGTACTAACCTGGTTGACTGATTTGGGATAATATTTTGCTATGGTTGGGCCCCAAGAATCAAACACAAAGCCACTGAACGTTTCAATGTAGTTATCCATCCCACTAATACCCGCAACTTGAATTAGGGATTTTTCCACTGGCTTAAGATTAGGAACTATGATTATATTCATTGGGTTATCAGACATGCCCTGACCCACCCTTGGTTGATCCAGAACTACCTCTATTCCATTGCCCCCAAGTTCTTGGGCTGGCCCGATTCCACTCAGCAACAAAATCTGCGGGCTTCCCAATGCCCCTGCTGACAATATAATCTCATTTGTTGGCCCATTATGTAAGTATGCCAAGTGATTGGTGCCTTTGAAGTCCTTGAAGAGCACCCCACAAGCCTTTGGTTGTTGTACTTGTCCTGCAACACCAAGAATTTTAAAATTGGTGAGAGCAAAGACAATCAAATTGGTTAAATTTTAGGTTTGGGTTTGTGCATGTGACGAATTTAATAATTAAGATAACGTTACACCCCAACGTCTTGATGTCCTCCTGTTAATCAATAGCTTTTGTACTGTTGCATGCAGATACACAACAATGTTTGTGGAATTTGCATACTCCAGTAGATCTGCAGCGGTGTGTCTATACCCATTTTCGTCAAATATAGACCCCCCAGTTTTTGTTCCATACAAGTGCTCATACGCGAATCCCCTGTCTGGTAGTACCCTGGCTTCTAGCAATCCGCTACGCACGGCGGCCTGCCACGGCTGCAATCGTGGTTGGAATGCCACTTTCCGCCGAGCCCACTCATACGATTCCTTCACCAGCTGTGGATCCCACCCTGCTTCCTGGATGTATTCTGAGCTAGCGTATGTGAAGAACCCTCCATTGATGGCAGAACCGCCGCCCAAGACACGCGCACGATGGTTGAAGACTCCATCAGTGGATACAAATTGTTGCACGGGGGAGTTCGGAGACGTGTCCGCTAGAGACATGAAGTAGTTGTCCATGTTGGTTACGTTGGGGTTGTCGTATGGCAGGCCACCTCTCTCCAAAAGTAGTACCTTCGCCGCCGTAGAAAGCGTGGCCGCAAGGGCACAACCAGCTGTCCCACCTCCAACAACTATGTAGTCATAGTATTCAACTGGCAAAGCTGATATTGCTTCTTTCGCAAATGAATAGCGAGCTTATTCAAGAAACATATCAGAGAAGAAAATTTAGTGACTTTTAACCAATAATACAATTTAGTGAGCAAAAGATATAGAGATGATAAAGAATAAAGATATATAGGCAACTGTAGTTCTATTATGGTGCTGTAATTTAACCTGTAATTCACTAGGATAAAGAAATATATAATAAAATTTAAAACGGTAATGTGCAATTAATTCAATGATGTAAATTATACAAATCAATGAGATCATAGTATAATTTAGCAACAAAAAAATTATAGCAGCACAATTTAGCCAAAAAAAAAAACTATAGCAGTGGTTAATTAAGTATATAGACATATGAATCATTGTTTCTATGTTTTATACCTAGTATGTTAATTTTAAACAAGGGTTGATACACATTCATGTGTTGCATTTAATTCCTTTTTTATTTGCACTATAACAATAGGAAAAAAAGGGCCTTTTTTATTTGCACTACAACAATAGGAAAAAAAGGGCGACGGATATGTATTCCGTCGCCCTTTTTCAGAAATACATAAAATCGCGGGTCTCGAACCCGGGACCTTTCCTAAGTTAACTTTTGATTAATTGATGAATTTAAATGAGCTTAACTTGGACCTAGTTAACTTTTAAGTTAATTGGGCCATGGATTTTATAAAATCAACTTAATGTTTTCATAGCGCTAAAGCCCTAAATGATTGACCGTACGTGGGATGATTTAAATATTCCTGGCTCGTTTTACAAATTCCTTCGACATATAAATTTTATGGAATTTATTTTAAATAATTCAAGGGCTACCGCATGACTTTAAATGAATATTCCAATATGAATATTCCTATGGACTTAAGGGATAAATCTCGGATGGTTTATTCTTCCCAATCGTGACTTAGAATTTCCTTTCGTGATACGAAGGAATCGTCACCATTTCACATCCTCAGAACGTTGGACTTAATTATCCATAGACATTTGAATGTCTATAATCTTTAAAGATTAATTTTAAGGGGTAATTAATAGAATTTCATATGTGTTCAGTGATTGAAGTTCTCGGGTATAACTTGGACACGCGAGTTGGAATAGGATCTCAGTTGATCAAGTGAAGATCAGATTAGAGAGATCGAGACCAGTCAAGTATCAGAAGACTGTAGATTAAGGTAAGGATTCTTACACTCGGGCAATCATAAGTCCCAATTAAGATGGAAGTGCCGAATTTTATTCGACCGGGTAAATTTAAATAAATGTGAGCATTTATTTATTTATTCGTTTATCGCTTGTGGATGATTGCGAATGAATGATAATTATTCTGTATACTTAATTGCATCGTGTGATTGTTTGAATCACTGCAAATGTGAACATGCATATAAGTATTCATTGTGCCTGTGCGCGAGTATGTTGAGGGAGTATCCTCACTCATACCGTACAGGAAGTTGTCTCTTTGTGAAATCCTAAGTTTTCACCTTATTGTGGAGCACGCTAAGTGGGGACTGTCTCGCTGTGCTGAGCACCCGATGTGATGGTGTCCTGAGTTGTGCCATAGCTTGCAGAGTGGCTTAGGTATTCTGTGGATGATGTGACGCGTGTAAAGATAAGGCGTGTAGTTCAGTGTAAAGACAAGCAAGACACTCTTGCGAGCTCTTGTGCGTTGAAAGGATACAGCAGGGGGCTCAGGGTGGAAGTTGATGAACACTCTTGTGAGCTCGTGTGCGTTGAAAGGATACGCCAGGGGGTTCAAAGCTGTCAAGTGTTTGATTGATGAATTGACTGATTGTATGGCCAATTCGATATTGTCACCTTGCATTGATTTAAAATGCATCTTTATAAAAGTTGTATACACGACGAATTATATACTGTTGCATGCTTTCAATTATACCTTTGGTAAATATATTGGAGATATTCCCAAATAGTCATTATGCGATTTCTAAATTGCATATTAATTGGACTGTGTGGATCCTTACTTAGTCTTTATGACTAATGATACTGCTTTTGCATCGCAGGTTGAACAGGGCTTGGAGGAACTACCTCTAGCTCTAGAGGACTTGTGAATAAATGGGATTCCCGGGTATTCAGTGAGATGAGGGAACATTTCTGTGTTTTCTCTTAATTGTTAGTGAAGGATTTAATTTCCGTTACGACTATTATTATTGTTTACTTTCCTGATGTGCTTTGTGTGATTTAAATCCCACTGCAACTATTATTCTTTAAACTGTTTGGATACTTATTCATTTATTTATTCATTCTTGTATTATTTAGCAACTCAAAATCTTGAACAATACAATCTGTATAGAATTGGCTTGTAGTTGGTGGCCAATGTCTTGCTGTGAGACCATTTGTTATGTAATCATTTTCATTCAACTTGTATTAAATAGCCGAGTCCCAGCGTGGAACATTTCATTCTCTTTTTCAAACTTTGGACTTGGGCTGTTGTAATGCCCTAGCCGAGTCCGAGCCGCTGTACGCGTGCTCTGGGCAACGCGCGGTCGGTACCGCGGGGTCCTTAAGGACCGCGCGAAGGACCGCACGGCCTGCAGCTTTTGCAGGCGCGTCTCTGCGTTTTCTGCCAGCTTTTGGCTCTTCGATTCTTGTTCCTCACCCCTTCATAGTCCGGCCCCAACTCATTTCCAGCCCTCTATTCACTTGTTTCTTGCATTGTAGACTTGTAAGAGCCTTAAGAGTAAGCTTTGGGATGTCTTGTTGAGCTCGAGAGTTGGTGAGGGAGTTGTGCTAGGCTTGGGTGTTCAAGGTTCTTCTAGTGTCGAGGTAATGCTCTCACCCTTCTTCCCTTTGGTTTGGACCCTCAATTTTGTGCTCATGGAGGGTTGTGTGTGTGTGTGTGTGTGTGTGTGTGTGTGTTCTTGCTAGAGTACTAGAAAGCTTGGGGAGGTTTGAAATCTTGCAACCGGACTTTGGGGTTTCATTCGAAAGCTTCTTGAGGTAAGCCCTTGACACCTTTTTCTTGCCGGAATCCTTAGAACCCATTTTTGGGGTTGTCTTGCTTATTGTCGAACCCTTGCATTTTTAGGGTTTCGGTCATTGAGGTCATCCTACGAGCTTTGGGTGGATTCGGACTTGTTAGAAAACACTTCGTGACCAAGGCAAGGGTTTACATTGTGTTGCTTGCGTTTTTCCTCACATTCGCAGCTTGCGGTGCGCTGTCCCTAACACATCGCGCGCTCTGCTTCGAGCATGGTCCCGAAGACCGCGCACAAGGAACGCGTCAGTCAGGCACGGCTCATTCTGGACCTCACGCGGTCCTTGAGGTCCGCGCGGTGGACCGCGCGGCAGGCAGCTTGCTGCTGTGCGGCTGTTTTGACTTTTCCTTGCTTCCCTTGTGCCTTTGTGACTTGAATTATAATTGGAACCTAGGTGGCATGTTAGAGTAATAATCGGGACTTGTGTAATGACATGCATGTGAGATATGGCATGATAATGAATCAAACCGATTTGCAACCTAGCATGTGACTCGATGACTAGAATCCTTAATGATTAAAATGATTTGGAAGCATGAGGACCCAACTTGTGATAATTATGCGTAAGTGAGGCCTTGCACGATTTGATCAATTAGCCTAGAAAAGGGTGTACACGAATCTTGTGTTGCATTGATGCACTTGTTGATGAGAACCTTATAGGCTAGACGTATGCATGTGAACCTAGATGTAGGTTGATTTGCATGAATCCATGAGCCGGTATGTGGCTATGGCAAGCCTCTTTACATGATGATCGCATGAGCATTTCCACCATGGGCTTGGCGGTAAAGTCGACCCATGCTTTACATTATGCTGGTAAAGGCATCCCTCATATTGTGCCGGTGAAGGCACCTCTCATGTTATGCCGGTAGAGGCATGATCCGCCGGTCGAGGCAGGGACTTCTAGGTAGGCGCCGGCCTAGGCATTTCTTTTGCATATGCATGTAGGGTAGATAGGTGTATGTTAGGCCATGCATCATGTGCATCCATGTATGCTTGTGGTTGAAGCTTCGGTATGGGCCGGTGTGATGATTTACTCGCTTTCTGCTCGTTATTCATTTCTTATGCATGAGTTACTACTATTCGCTGATACCCGTTAACCCATTTCCCTTCTCGTGTATTCCGTTGCTCAGTACGTCGTACTGACCCCTTGTTTGTTTTATAGATCCTCCTGGAGGCGCAGCGGCATGATGGGGGTTGGGTTCCCTAGTGGATTACATTTCCTAGTGTAGGACGTTCCTTTTGCAGCGCATGTTGTTGCTTTGACTCTGTTGTTTCATTCGGCTTACAACCATACTATACGTTTTGTTGACTGTTGCTTCTACCAGGGCGGGTCGCCCGGATCTGACTCTATGTTTTATTGATCGCTTCCCTTATTCGCATGCAAGACTTTAATCAAGATAACAACCCTTGTGTGTTTGTGTGTTGCCCAGCCTTGTATTGGAGCGTCTAGGCTAACTGGCCACTAGTCTAGGCAACCTAATACGGCAGTAGCGTACCCGGAAGGAAATTTTAAATTTTCGAGGTGTTACAGAGTGGTATCAGAGCCTGAGCGCTCGACTTGCCTATAATAAATGGATTAGACATAGGTGGTGAGAGTGTGCAAGGGGTTGCACATAGTCTAGGATGATGCATTTTCTCTTGTCTTTTGCTTCTCAGGTCTGCGCAACCCGCGGCGTGGGACCACGAAATGGTGATTCCGTGGTGAACTCCGCGGGGACTCCAGTGGGATTGTTGTTATTTATCGATTTCTACCCTTTGTGTCTTGCAGATCTGACCATAGGGATGGTACTAACCCGCTAACATTGCCTTAGTTCAGGATGCCTCCACGACGTGCGGTTGGGACAAGCCAGTGGGGTAGGCCTCAAAGGAACCTCGGACCTCCCGTGGGCGATCGCGTGGCGGAGAATGGTGAAGAGGTGGTTCAGGATAGCCTTGGGGATGAACAGTCACAGTGGGGGGCTCCTCCTCAGGAGCAAGTGCCTGCAGGGTAGCAGCCGAGGGCGGCACCGGCTGTCGATCCCGCGACCTTCCTTCAGCAGATGATGATGGCCTTTCAGGCATTATAGCACGCGCAGGGTGCCCCGATTCCTGCGGTGGCTGCATCGACACAGCCAGCGCGCGCGCACGTCGACAACTTGGAGTTAGCCACACGCCACCGACCACCGACTTTTGATGGGGGAGCTGACCCCTTGGTGTTCGACAACTGGGTCTACCAGATGACTCGCATCTTCCACCACATCGGGTGTCCGGAGGCCCGGAGGGTGTTGGTTGCTTCACACTTTCTGATTGGAGCCGCATTGCAGTGGTGGCGAGCCAATGAGATGACACTGACGGTGAGACCGGGTTTCGGTCGGGCACAGTTTCGAGATGCACTAAGGGCCCATTTCTTCATGCCACAGATGATGAGCGCCAAGAGGCGCGAGTTCCTGAGTTTGGTGCAGATAGACGACATGACTGTGACAACTTACCATCAGAGGTTCATTGAGTTGATGAGGGTAGCGCCTGAGCTAGTCCCCACCGAGGCAGATCAGGTACAGCGATTCATGGACGGCCTGAAGGCCGAGATCCGCACTGGGCTCGGGATCCTTGAGCGAGCTTCTCTTCCGGTTGCATACGACCAGGCCCTATTTATGGAGAGGGGCCGAGCAGATGAGCGGCGGTTATGGCAGGCTAGGAAGAGGGAACGCGAGACGCACCAACTGAGGGACCACTGAAGGGGCGTGCGTCAGAGATTTGGCGGAGCCAGAGCCGATGGAGCAGTGAGGCATAGGGGTGGACAAATTGGAGGTCGTGGACGAGGCGGCGGAGGACAGCCTCGTGCGCCGGCATAGGGGGACACGCAACAGAGGGTGTGTTGGTCATGCCAGGAGGTGGGACACCTCAAGAGAGATTGCCCCCGAAGTCAGCAGGGTGGACAGCCACAGCGAGCGATGGCTCCAGCGGAGAGGGGTAGACAGGGTCAGGCGGGCCACGGAGGCCGCCTGAATGTGATTGAGTGAGCAGACGCTGAGCGTCGTGAGGACGTCCTTGCAGGTACGATTCGATTTGTTTCCTTCCCCTTTCCTTTACGCGTGATTTCCCCATTTGTATTCCCTGAGAACTAGGCTTATTCTCATTACTGTCAATGCCTTAGGATTTATCCGTGTTGCTACTCATCCCGCATTTGTTCTTTTTAATTCTGGAGCTTCATTCTCCTTTGTTACCTAGAATTTCGTGCGCGAGCACGGTTTAGGACCGTTGATGCCCCAAAGATACCGATCTCCTTGCCTTCGAGGGAGATTCGGGAGTGCGAGCAGTTGTTGCTTGAGGCCTTGCTGTCGATCGAGGGCCGGGATTTTAGGGCCGATCTTGTGGTGTTCAACCTGGCGGAGTTCGATGTGATCCTTGGCATGGATTGGCTGGCGCGCCATTATGCCCGACTTGACTGTGGTATTCCATGGGTTTCTTTCCGTGACTCGCACGGTACTTATGTATCCTATCGTCCTATTCCTTATCAGCCTGATATTAGGATCGTATCCTTGTTGTCTTTGGCATCTCTGTTGCGCAGGGGTTATCCTGCGTATCTTTATTAAGTACGTGATCTGAGAGCAGTTGTTCCTGCTGTCTTTGACATTCCCGTTGTTTCTGAGTTTGGGGACATTTTCCCCGATGAGATTCCTGGTCTCCCACCTGCTCGGGAGATCGAGTTCACGATTGAGCTTGTGCCTGGCTCAGTTCCGATCTCGAAGGCACCATATTGCATGGCTTCGGCGGAGTTGAGGGAGTTGAGTGCGCAGTTGCAAGAGTTGTTGGAGAAGGGATGCATCCAGCCCAGCAGTTCTCCCTAAGGCACCCCGGTCTTGTTTGTGAAGAAGAAGGATGGCAGTATTCGAATGTGCATCGACTACAGAGGGTTGAACCAGATCACTGTGAAGAACCGGTACCCACTGCCACTCATTGACGATTTGTTCGACCAGTTGAGAGAGGTGAGCACCTTCTCTAAGATTGACTTGAGATCCGGCTATCATCAGATCAAAATGGCAGAGGCCGATAGGCAAAAGATGGCCTTTAGGACGAGATACGGACATTTCGAGTTTAAGGTCATGCCGTTCGGCCTGACGAATGCACCCATGATCTTCATGGACTTGATGCATCGGGTTTTTCGACCACTGTTGGACAGATGTGTGGTGGTTTTCATCGATGACATTCTCGTGTACTCTCCGAGTCTGCAGGCGCATGAGGGGCATTTGAGGACGGTGTTGGCGATGCTTCGAAAGCACAAGCTTTATGCTAAACTCTCGAAGTGCGAGTTTTGATTGGATCGGGTGTCGTTCTTGGGGCACATCGTATCAGCGGCTGGCATCTCAGTTGACCCAGCCAAGGTAGAGGCAGTACTGCAGTGGCGAGCCCTGAAGAATGTTAGTGAGATCCACAGCTTTCTGGGATTGGTTGGCTACTACCGACAGTTCATCCAGGGATTCTCGAGCATTGCGCAGCCCTTGACACGGTTGTTGAGGAAGGATGTGAGGTTTTGTTGGGACGACAGTTGTGGGACAGCGTTTGAGCATCTTAAGAGGATGGTGACAGAGGCACCAGTTCTAGTACTCCCAGATGAGTCCGGTGAGTTCGAGATTTACACAGATGTGTTACACCGAGGGTTGGGGTGCGTTCTGATGCAGCATGGGAAGGTGATCGCCTTCGCTTCACGACAGCTGAAACCGCATGAGCTGAACTACCCGACACACGACCTGGAGATGGCGGTGGTTGTCCTTGCTTTGAAGATTTGGCGGCACTACCTCTACGGAGCTAGGAGCAGGATTTACACCGACCACAAGAATTTGAGGTGCGTGTTTACCCAGGAGCACATGAGTGGACGATAGAGGAGATGGATGGAGCTACCCCAGGATTACGATGCCGAGATTCAGTACGTCGAGGGGAAGGCGAATAAGGTGGCCGACGGACTGAGTAGGAAGGAGCATCACACGATGGGGGTCCTTGGTGAGGATACCGGAGTTGAGGAGGGAGTTCGAGAGGTTGGAGATCGAGTTGGTGCCTGGTGGCACCACAGAGAGTTGCCTTCATGCCATGGTCACAGTTCCTTCGTTATTGGAGGAGATTCGGTTGGGTCAGTCAGGAGACGATGAGATAGCCGCCTTGAGGGCGAAGATTAAGTCGGGCCGAGCTCCGGGATTTCGAGTGGACGATCAGGGAGTTGTCCGTTGTGGGGTTCGGTGGTGCATACCCTCTTCTCGCGAGGATTTGAAGAGGAGGGTAATGGAGGAGGCTCATGGTACACGATTCTCAATGCACCCGGGAGCAACTAAGATGTACAAGGACCTTCGACAGAGTTACTGGTGGAGCAACATGAAAAGAGAGATCGCAGACTTTGTAGCGATGTGCGCGACCTATCAGCGGGTCAAGGCCGAGCACATGAGACCGATGGGTTTACTACAGCCGCTTGAGATTCCCGAGTGGAAGTGGGAATTGATCTCAATGGACTTCGTGACTGGACTGCCACGAACGAAACGGGGGATGGACACGATTTGGGTGGTGGTCGATCGATTGACCAAGAGTGCGGTCTTCATACCCATGCGACTGACGTGGAGCATGGAGCAGCTGACGCAGGCATATATCCATCATGTGGTGAGGAGGTTTGGGATACCGCGAGAGATTGTTTCTGACCGAGATTCCCGATTCTTGTCGCAGTTCTGGAGGGATGTTCAGAGGGACTTTGGCACCCACATCAGTATCAGCACGACATGGCATCCGCAGTCAGATGGACAGACTGAGAGGACGATACACACCCTCGAGGACATGCTGAGAGCTTGCATATTGGACTTCTGGGGGAGTTGGGAGGATCACTTGGCATTGGTGGAGTTCTCGTACAACAACAGTTATCACGCGAGCATTCGGATGGCACCTTTCGAGGCGTTGTACGGGCGACGATGACGGACTCCATTATGTTGGGACGACCTTTTGAAGTGAGTGATGATGGGTCCCGACTTGATCGAGCAGACTACCGAGATTGTGAGGGTGATCCGAGGTAAGATGAAGGAGGCACAAGACCGTCAAAAGAGTTGTGGAGACCTTGGGAGGAGAGACTTCGAATTCGAGGTAGGCGACAGAGTGTTGTTGAGAGTGTCACCGGTCAGAGGTGTGAGGAGATTTGGAAAGAAGGGGAAGTTGAGTCCCCGATTCATTGGGCCATACGAGATAGTCGAGCGGGTCGGGAAAGTCGCTTACCGACTTGCCTTGCTAGCGGAGGTGGGTCAAGCACATGACGTCTTCTACATATCCCAACTCCACAAGTTCATCGCCGACCCGAGCAAGATCATCCAACCGGACGAGGTGGAGTTGGATGAGAGTTTGGAGTACGAGGAGCACCCGGTAGAGGTTCTTGACATGAAAGAGAGAGTGTTGCGCAACAAGACGATTCGGATGGTAAAGGTCCATTGGTCGAGGCACGGGCGTGAGGACGCCACTTGGGAAACGGAGGAGGCGATGCGGGCGAAGTACCCGGATTTCGATTTGCGAGTGT